>ML262699.1:13083-154940 GCA_005239495.1 Nicotiana undulata
GGGGGGGGGGGGAGGAGAGGGGGCTTGGCTTTCAGCTGACACAGGGCAATAGGTTTGGAAAAGCATTTGCAAACACTATAAGATAATCACATAATGAACATGAACTCAATAAGCAAACTAACACATTGGGCAGGGTGACGTATAATAAGAAACAAGGAGCCTCAGATTACAAATTTAACAGGCAAGAGCATTAGACTAGTAAAACCAAGTAATGCATCTAGTTTAGAACTTAAAGGATCAGATTATACCAAACTCAGGATTAAACAATATAATACAAACATAATCGGATATCATAGAGGGCATCAGTCAAGGAAGATTAGTTTAAAGGATAACAGGTTGTTAGAGGTACACAACTGGATATGGAAAGAACACGTAGAATGACAACCATAGTCATAGGAGCACACTATACATTTAGAGTGAAGGTCTTAAACATGTTAGGGAATACTAATATCAAAAACTAATCACTAGAGAAGTTCAAAATCAAGTAAGAACATGATTATGCCAAATAATCAAGGTAGAACACTTAGATTATCAGTAACATAAAACTAAACATGCTTTGAATTGTACAGAGTGCCTAAGTTAGGGACAAACACATTATTAGGGCTAGCAATTACAGGCATAATCACACATGAAAATAGTCAAACGAATACGTTAGATCATGCAATTCAGAGAACATGCTAATTAGAACATAATAGAATAAACATTGCGAAGGTTTAGAAACTAACCAGTTATTGTTTGATAAACAAGAAAAGAACATCAATCAGGACCCAGAGTCTCAAATGTGTCAAGTTCCCAAGGGTTTCAAGAACCCAGGGCAATGCTCACACGCAAGAAAGGTCGGAAAAGTATTCGGTGGCCTTGGCTTTCAGCCGGCCAAGAACCAAACAAAATAGAATAGTAAGCAAATACAGAGTAGAAACCTCAGTATTTAGTGATTTTTGGTCTGTCCAAAAAGGGAAAGGGGAGTGGGTTTTAATAGTGGTAAAATAAGCATATAAGTAAGGAAATACAATCAATCAAACCATAAGAGGAAAGAAGAGCACATAAATAAAATTAAAATCGGATTATGAGAAGAAGCTGGTAAACCCTAGTTTCATATGAAAAACAAATATCTACGGAATATACACAAAAGCAGTAGCATAGGTCGAATATAGACACAAATAATACTCAAAATCAGGGAATCGATTCGAAGAGATCTGAAAACTCTAGTTTTTGGGTAAATAAGAATTAAAAAAATAAACAAATATTCGTACTCACAGTAGAACAAAGGATGAATATAGACAGAATAGCAGAAAGATTAAGGATTTGAACCGATTTGGTTCCATATTGCTGAGATCTGCCTGTCAAGTTTAGGAAAGCACTATAGGAGAGTAACCTGTTCCAGGAGGAGGTCGTATATGGAAAGTAGTAGCCATGGAATCCCATATTAGGAGAGGATTTAGGGGGCAGCAACTAGGGTTCTTAGGAGGGAGAAGCGAGGCGAGAGGATTCAGAGGCGGAGGATGAGGGGAGAATGAGGTGTTTGGGTAGTTAAAGGGTATGGTTTGATATGGGTCGTTGATCTCAAAGATCAACGGCCATGATTAAAAGGGAGGTGGGTCGCGTTTATTTAGGAATAGGTTGCGACCAGGTTGGGGTTAATGGAGTTATTGGTTTTGGGCTGGGGGTTATTGGGTTGGTGTATTGGGTGTTATGGGCCAATACTTGGTCCGAAAAATAGGTTTAGGAATTTAGGCTAAACCCAATATTTATAAAAGTAATTATTAAATAATAAAAATATTATTTGTGCACTAAAATTATTAAAAATAATTACTTAACATCATAAAAATATAAAAGGTTATTTTTTGCACAAATAATGTATTATACAAGAATATAGGCTACTATTGCAAAAATAAGCAATTAGCCTAAAAAAGTAAATGTAATTATGAAAAATGAAGTAAAATATTACAAAAAATATGCTTATTGGCATAAATAATTAGTTTGGATGATTAAATCATCATAAATAATTTGAAGTATAATTATTAGATATTTATATAATAAAATGCAGATTGAAATTAATTTAAAGCCTTTAAAATTTATGAACAATTATGAAAAATGCTTGTATAGGTTTGTAAGCTAAATGATGCTGCAAATATACTATTCTGAAAGTATATATATATATATATATAAATATATAATATGAGGGAAAATTTGGGCATCAACACCACCAAAATACCACCTAAACATGTCACGAGCAAAAAACCTAACCTGTCGTGATGGCCCTAATCGTAGAACTAGGCAATTCTAAATTCATATTTTACAATACAATAAACCCCTTTTTAAATCACAACGGAAAGATTTAACATTTAAAGAAAAGCCCTTTTTGAAAAGAAAACAGGATTATCCAAAACACGATACAACCGTTCCAAAAATCGGGGCGTCACTGAGTACATGAGCGCCTAATAATCGGAGCATAGTCCACAACAACATCTAGAGTAATAAACTGAAAATACAAATAAACTAGGGAAGGGAAATCAAGTCCCACGAACGCCATGCAGCTGCCTTGATAGTCCCCGAACTTCGATGCCTAAATCAGCAGCCGCCACCGTGACCAGAAATGCCTGAATCTGCACACAAGGTGCATGGAGTAACGTGAGTACACCAACTCAGTAAGAAACAAGTCCTATTTTTGGACTGAAGATAGTGACGAACTCAACCGGTGCAAATAAGATAAAACTAACTGTACAAAAATGTAGACATGCTCTTAAATCAATTTGGAAATAAATAACCGGGAAAATAAAGCAGATCCATACAGTGTAATGAATATGACTCTACTGTCACTAGAATGCCAATGCACATACTGTAAGTGATGCACCATGTTGTCAGCCTCAAATACTCACACTCTTGATATCTCAACCACTCGGTACCGTATACGGCTTAAACAGCCCAGGGAAGATCCATCCCGGAATATATACACGACGCTGACCATAGGTCACGCCGTACCAAGGAAAAAGGGCCAATCCAGCCCTGTGGAGAAGATCCATCTACAGGTAACAAGTACTCCGGACAAGATCCATGTCCAAGGAAGATCCATCACTCAATAATATCAATCGCGCTCACTAGGGGTGTGTTACAGACTCCAGAGGAGCTCCTACAACCCAAGAGCTATCATAACATCAATATATCTGATGCAGCGTGCAACCCGAACCCATATCTGTCACTCACAATCGGCTTTCGATCTCACTCGGTCATCAACCTCTCCAGTCTCACTTATGGGCTCAAAATATCATGAAAACTAGCCCGAAATAGTAAAATGATAATGCAATATATAGGAACTGAGACTGGTATATGAAATAAAATTCATGTACATGACTGAGTACAAAATATCAGTAAAAATAGTGAAGTGACAGCAAGAAACGACAACTTGGGTCTCCACAATACCGGCAATAAGCTTAAACATGATATCTATCATGATCGACAACTCAACTGCTTTATCACATAGTGAAAACATGATCATCAACAAGATAGAGTCATTATATGGTTCCATGGAGCCAACCAGGTCACAATTCTTACGCTGCACGCCCGTCACTTGGAATGCGCGTCACCTCAATACCAACCACATAACAAGCAAATTTGGGGTTTCGAACCCTCAGGACCAAGTTTGAAAGCGTTACTTACCTCGAACCAAGCAAATCTCTACTCCGCGATGCCTTTGCCTCTCAATTCGGTCTCCAAACGTCCCGAATCTAACCACAAGCAGTACAACATAATTAAAATAGGCTAAACAGATCAATCCCAAATGAAAACTACTAAATTTGCACCAAAAACCCAAAATCGGCTCAACCCGGTCCTCCGACCCCACGTCTCGAAACCCGGCGAAAATCACAAAACCAATAAGACCGCTCACTCACGAGTCTACCCATACCAAATTTATCAAAATTCGACCTCAAATGCCCCTGCAAAACCCCAAAGTTCACTCTCCAATCCCTAAGCCCTAAACCCCAAATTTTCACTTCAAATCCTCACTAATAAGGTGTAAAATCAATAAGAGAACACCATTACTATAGAAATTAAGCTTAGGGAACTTACCTCAGTGATAACCTCAAATTCCCTTTCGAAAATCTCCTCAAAAATCCCCAAAGTCCGAGTTCCAAAATGTGAAAATGGGTAAAATCCCGAAGTCTGCTATTTATAGTTTCTGCCCGGTAAAACCGTACTTGCAGTACAAATTCCGCATCTACAGAGCCGCATTTGCGGACCAAGCTCCGCTTCGGAGGAAAATTATTTAAAATCTGCCTCCGCTCCTGCGATCATCGCGGGTGCGGAATCCTCACTGCATCTGCGTTCCAAGCGCGCACCTGCGACCCTAAACCCGCTTCTACGACCACCGCAGGTGCGGGAATTCCATTGCGCCTGCGTCCTCTAACCAGGTCTTCCTTAACCGCACCTACGACTTCTCTTTCGCTTCTGCAGCCTCGCACCTGCGGTTCCCCCTCAACAGGTGCAGTCACACCAATAGCAGCAACTTCAGCTGCACTTCTTCTACTCAAAACAATCCAATAACCATCCGAAATCACCCCGGGGCCCTCGGGACCTCAACTCAACATACTAACATGTCCTATAACCCCATACGAACTTAGTCAAACCTTCAAACCACTCAAAACATCAGCAAAACACTGAATTACCCCCAGATTCAAGCCTAAAAACTTCTAAACTTTCAAATTTAGCAAACGATGCTGAAACCTATCTGTTTGACCTCAAATTTTACACACAAGTCAGAAATAACACAACGAACCTACTGAAACTTCTAGAATTCCATTCTGACCCTGATATCAAAATCTCCACTGCCGGCCAAAATCGCCAAAATTCCAATTTTTGCCAATTCAAGCCTAATTCTACTACGGACCTCCAAATCACATTCTAGATGCGCTCCTAAGTCTAAAATCACCTAAGAAAGCTAACGGAATCATAAAAGTCAAATTATGAAGCCGTTTACGCACAAGTTGACATTCGGACGTCTCTTCCAACTTAAGCTTCCAATTAATAGACTAAGTGTCTCAATTCACTCTGAAACCACACCGGACCCGAACCAACCAATCTAGTAAGATATATACAGTTGTAAAGCACAAAAGAAGCATAAATGGGGAAAATGGGGCTATAAATCTCGAAACGACTGGTCGGGTCATTACATCTTCCCCCTCTTAAACAAATATTCGTCCTCGAACGGGTCCATAAACATACTTGGAGTTTCAAATAGGTGTGGATATTTGTTCCGCATCTCCCGCTCGGTCTCCCAAGTGGAATCCTCCACATGCTGACCTCTCCACTGCACCTTCCTTGAAGTTATATCCTTTGACCTCAATTGTCAAACATGCCGCTCCAAAATGGCCACCGGCTCTACATCATAAGTCATATAACCGTCCAACTGAATTGTGTTGAAATCCAAAACATGGGACGGATCACCAATATACTTTCAGAGCATAGAAACATGAAATATTGGATGCACACTCGACTAGCTAGGTTGCAAGGCAAGCTTATAAGCCACCTCCCGTATCCTCTGAAGTACCTCAAAAGGCCCAAAGAACGGGGGCCTCAGCTTGCCCCTCTTCCCAAACCTCATAACACCCTTCATGGGTGATACCTTTAGCAGAACATTCTCCCCAACCATGAAAGACACATCACAGACCTTCTTGTCCGCATAGCTCTTCTGCCTAGACTGCACCGTGTGAAGCCGCTCCTGAATCAATTTCACCTTGTCTTATGCATCCTAGACCAAGTCTGTATCCAAGAGCCTAGCCTCCCCCGGCTCAAACCATCCCACCAAAGATCTACATCGCCTCCCATATAAAGCCTCACTACGGAGACATATGAATGCTCGACTGATAATTATTGTCATATCAAAACTCTGCGAGCGGCAGAAACTAGTCCCATGAACCCCCAAAATCAATGACACAAGAATGTAACATGTCCTCCAATATTTGGATAGTGCGCTCAGACTGTCCGTCTGTCTGAGGGTGAAAGGTTGTGCTCAACTCAACCTGAGTACCAACTCTCGTTGCACGGCCCTCCAAAACTGTGATGTAATTTGCGTGCCTCTATCAAAAATGATGGAAACTAGGACACCATGAAGGCGAACAATATCTCGGATGTAAATCTCAACCAACCGCTCTGAAGAGTAAGTAGTACCAACTAGAATGAAGTGCGCAGACTTGGTCAGTCGATCTACAATCACCCAAATAACATCAAACTTCCTCGAAGTCCAAAGGAGTCCAACTACGAAATCCATGATGATCCGCTCCCACTTCCACTCTGGGATCTCCAACCTCTGAAGCAAGCCACCCGGTGTCTGATGCTCATACTTGACCTACTGACAGTTGAGACACCGAGCCACAAATCCATCTATATCACTCTTCTTCTGCCTCCACCAATAGTGCTGCCTCAAATGCTGGTACATCTTCGCGGCACCCGGATGGATGGAATACCGCGAGCTGTGGGCCTCCTCAAGAATCAACTCCCGAAGCCCATCTACATTGGGCACATATATCCGGCCCTACATCCTCAACACGCCGTCATCAACGATAGTCACATCCCTAGCATCACCTCGCTGAACCCCATCCTGAAGGATAAGCGGATGAGGGCCAGCATACTGACGCTCCCTGATACGATCATAAAGGGAAAACCTAGAGACCACACAAGCCAATACCCGACTCGGCTCTGAAATATCCAATATGACGAGCTGGCTAGCTAAGGCCTGAACATCAAATTTTATAGGTCTCTCCACTGCTGGAAGATACGTTATATTCCCCAAACTCTCTGCCCGGAGACTCAAGGCATCAGCCACCACATTGGCCTTTCTGGGATGGTACAAAATAGTTATATCATAGTCCTTAAGAAGCTCCAACCATCTCTGTAGACGCCAAATTAATATCATTCTGCTTGAACAGATGCTGCAAACTCCAAATGATCAGTATAGATCTCACAATGAAACCCGTACAAATATTGCCGCCAAATCTTAAAGGAGTGAACAATAGATGCTAACTCAAGATCATGGACATGATAGTTCTTCTCATGGGTCTTCAACTGGACTGAAGCATAAGCAACCACTCTACCCTCCTGCATCAGAAAACTTCCAATACATATTCTCGAGGCATGACAATACACGGTGTAAGAACCGGAAGCTGATGGCAGAACTAGAACTGGAGTCGTGGTCAAAGCAGTCTTGAGCTTTTGAAATCTCTCCTCGCACTCATCCAACCACCTGAATGGAACACCTTTTTGGTTCAATTTGGTCAAGGGTGATGCAATATATGAGAAACCCTCCACAAAATGACAGTAATAGCATACCAAACAATGAAAGCTCCTAATCTTTGTGACTGAGGACGCTCTAGGCCAACTCTGTACCGCCTCTATATTTTTTGGATCCACCTGAATACCCTCACTGGACACCACGTGCCCCAAGAACGCCACTAAACCGAGCCAAAACTCATGAGAACTTTGCATAAAGCTTCTCCTCCCTCAATCTCTGTAACACAATCCTTAGATGCAAGGAATGTTCCTCCAGGATACGAGAGTACACCAGGATGTCATCAATGAATACAATAACGAATGAATCCAAATAAGGCTGAAATACATTGTTCATCAATTGCATGAACTCTGTTAAGGCATTGGTCAGCCCAAAAGACATCAGAAAGAACTCATAATGGCCATATAGGGTCCTGAAAGATGTCTTAAGAATATCTGAATCCCGAATCTTCAGCTGGTGATACCCTGACCTCAAATTAATCTTGGAGAACACCCTCGCTCCCTGAAGCTGGTATATAGATCATCAATTGAGTTCAAAGGATACTTGTTCTTGACTGTGACCTTGTTTAACTGCTTGTAATCCATGCACATCCTCATAAAATCAACATTGTTCTTCACAAATAGAACCGGTGCACCCCAAGGTGACACACTATGCAGAATAAACCCCTTATCAAGGAGTTCCTGAAGTTGTTCTTTCAACTCCTTCAACTCCGCCAGTGCTATACGATCGTGGAATATAAATAGGTTGAGTGCCCGACGCCAAATCAATACTGAAATCAATATCCATGTCAGGCGGCATGCTCGACATGTCTGTAGGAAACACATCCAAAAAATCACGCACCATAAGAACAGAATCAATGGCAGGAGTCTCTGCATTAACATCTCTCACAAAAGACAATTAGGATAGATATCCTTTTTCAACTATCCGCTGAGCCTTCAAGTATAAAATCACCCTACTGGGTACATAGTCTATGGAACCACTCCACTCAACCCTCGGAAACCCCGGCATCACCAACGTCACGGTCTTAGCATGACAATATAGAACAATATGACATGGAGTCAACCAATCCATGTCTAATATTACATCAAAATCGACCATACCGAGCACCAACAGATCCACTATAGTCTCCAGACTCCCAATAGTCACCACACATGACTGATATACACGGTCCACCATAATAGTATCACCCACATGAGTAGATACATGAACAGATAACACTAAAGACTCACAGGGCATATCTAGAAAATGAGCGAAATACGAGAAAACATATGAATAAGTGGAACCAGGGTCAAACAATACAGAGGCATCCCTATGGCAAACTGAGACAATACCTGTAATCACATCATCTGAAGCAATGGCATATGGCCTGCCAGGGAGGGCATAGAAACAGGCCTGATCGCCCCCTAATCGGCCTCCGCCTCTCAGGCTGCCCCTAGCTGACTAAGCTCTACCCTAGCTAGTTGGGCAGGTGGTGGAGCAGTCGGTGCTAAAGTCGCAGGCTGACTCCTCTACTAAGATGAACCTCCTGAAATTCAAGGAAAATACCTCTTAATATGACCCAAATCTCCACACTCAAAGCATCCTCGCCCTGCAAATGGTAGTGGGGACTCAAGAGAACCTCGAGCACCAGAATAACCACTAGAAGGTCTTGACACAGATGAGCCCTGAGCTTATGGTGCATGAGACGAACTCTGAGGTGGTAGTGCACCGAATGATGTCTGACCCTGTTGATAAACATATGACCCATGACCGGATGATGCACCACGCTGAACTAGGTGAGTCGTATGAGCATGCCAAAAAGGACGACCTCTACCATGCTGGAATTGACCCCTAGAAGGAGCACTATTGAATCCACCCCATCCACGAGGCCTCTTGACCTCCTTCTACACCCTCTCCTGACTGCGAACCATCTCAATCTGACGAGCAATGTCGACAACCTTATCAAAAGTAGCACCAGACGCACTCTCTCTGGTCATAAGCAATCACAACTAAAATGTGAGGCCATCTATAAACCTCTTGATCCTCTCCCTGCATGTGGGAACCAACTAGATAGCATGGAGGTCCAACTCCGAGAATCCCATCTCATACTGCGTCACAAGCATGTCAGCGTGATAAAGCTGCTCAAACTGTCTGTGCAGCTCCTCTCTGCAGGACTAAGGCATGAACTTCTCTAGAAAGATAACGGAGAATTGCTGCCAGGTAAGGGGTGTTGCACCGACCGGCCTACGCCTCTCGTAAGCCTCCCACCAACTGAATGTAGCCCTAGAGAACTAAAAAAGTAGTGAATGAGACCCCACTAGTCTACATAATAACTATTGTACAGAGTATCCTCTGACACTTGTCCAAGAAACCATGTGCATCCTCTCCCTCTGCACCACTGAAAGATGGAGGCTGGAGTCTCACAAACCTCTCCAATCTACGATGCTCATCCTCAAGCATAACAGGAACCACATAGTCATGTGCAGCAACAACCGACTAGGTTGTGGTGTCCTCGGTGTCTGGAGTCCATGTACAACCTGCTCAGGTGTGCGGGCGGCGGGAGTCTGGGTACCTCCCCCGGCCTGAGTGGTTGCGGGCGTCGAAACAGAGACCTCCTGAGCAAGGCCAATACACACGGTCAGAATCTCAGATAAGGCATCCTGAAGGCCAGGAATTATGATGGGCACTGGTGGTGCCTGAGCTGGTCTTGCTGGTGCATCTATAACTGGGACCTGGTCCTGACCAGGGGAAACTGGTAGATCTACAAGTACTGTCCCAGCTATTGTGCGGGCTGCACCTCTTCCCCTACCGTGACCTCTACCGCAACTTCAGCCTCTCGCGGCCTTGTCTGGTGGTACTGGTGGCTGGCCCTCCTGCCGGGTAGTACGAGTCCTCACCATCTATGAGAAAATGAAACAACAGAAGTTTAGTTACCAAAATCAACAGATTCGCACGACAAGAGTTCAAGAATGTGGAATTTTCTTAAGGGTTCCGCAGCCTCTTAAGATAAGTACAAACATCTCCGTAGCGATCCGCAAGACTCTACTAAACCCGCTCATGACTCGTGAGACCTATGTAACCTAGGTTCTAATACCAACTTGTCACGACCCAAAAATCTAACTTGTCGTGATGGCGCCTATCGTAGAACTAGGCAAGCCCAAATTCATATTTTCCAATACAGTAAAACCCATTTTGAAATCAAAACAAAAATATTTAACATTTAAAGAAAATCCCTTTTTGAAAAGCAAACAAGATTATCCAAAACACGATACAACCGTCCAAATAATTAGGTCGTCACTAAGTATATGAGCGTCTACTAACCGGAACATAGTCCACAATAACATCTAGAGTATAAACTGAAAATACAAATAAAATAGGGAAGGGATATCGAGGCTCGTGAACACCATGCAACAACCTTGATAGTCTCCGAACTTTGATGCCTAAATCAGCAGGCGCCGCCGTGACCAGAAATGCCTGAATCTGCACACAAGGTGCATGGAGTAACGGGAGTACACCAACTCAGTAAGTAACAAGTCCAAACATTGGACTGAAGATAGTGACAAACTCAACGGGTGTAAATAAGATAAAAACTAATTGTACAAAACCGTAGACATGCTCTTAAATCAATTTGGCAATTAATAATTGGAAAAATAAAGCAGATCCATACAGTGTAATGAATATGACTCTACTGTCACTACAATACCAACACACATACTGTAAGTGATGCACATGCTGTCAACCTCAAATGATCACACTCTCGATATCTCAACCACTCGCTACTGTATATGGCTCAGACAACCCAAGGAAGATCCATCCTGAAATATATACACGACGCTGACCATAGGTCACCCAATACCAAGGAAAAAGGGCCAATCGAGCCCTGGCGAGAAGATCCATCTCCAGGTAACAAGTACTTGGGACAAGATCCATGTCCAGGGAAGATCCATCCCTCAATAATATCAATCGCGCTCACTGGGGGTGTGTTACACACTTTGGAGGGTCGTCTACAGCCCAAGCGATATCATAACATCAATATATCTGATGAGGCGTACAACACGATCCCATATATGCCACTCACAATCGGCTCTCGGCCTTACTCAGTCATCAACCTCTCAAGTCTCACTCATGGGCTAAAAATATCATGAAAACTAGTCCGAAACAATAAAATGATGATACAGTCGATAGCAACTAAGACGCCTGAGACGGGTATATGACAAAAAATGCATCTACATGACTGAGTACAAAATATAAGTAAAAAGAGTGAAGTGACAACAAGAAACGACCACTTAGGTCTCCACAATACCGGCAATAAGCCTAAACATGATATCTAACATGATCGGCAGATCAACTTCTTTATCACATAGTGAAAACATGATCATCAACAAGATAAAGTCACTATACGGTACCATGGAGCCAACCAGGTCACAATTCGTACGGTGCACACTTGCACGCCCGTCACTTGGCATGTGCGTCACCTCAATACCAACCACATATCAAGCAAATCTGGGGTTTCGAACCCTCAGGACCAAGTTTGAAAGCATTACTTACCTCGAACCAAAAAATTCTCTACTCCGCGATGCCTTTGCCTCTCAATTCGGCCTCCAAACATCCTGAATCTAACCACAAGCAGTACAACACAATTTTTCGTGCCCCCTTTTTCTCGTGAAATCGGGTTTCGACGTTGACAGCTCTTTTAAAAAGGAGGAAAGGTTATTAAAAGAGAGCCGCCACCTAATGGATTAAGATGCGTTAGGGCACCTATTGAAAATGACTCAGCTTTTCTAGTTTGTGTAACCAAATATCGGGTAAGGGATCAAATTACCATGAAGAGAAGGTGTTAGGCACTCCTCGAGGTCCACAACGGTGGGTCCCGGCCGAACTCAAATCATGGGAATTAGTCTAATAGAGAAGAGAGGGGATTATTTTAATAGGAGTGGGGGTCCTAAGTGTTTTAACCTAAAGGATCACCCCGTGAAACATAAATAATACTTCGTAACTCCCCAAGATGGGGGTGTTACTCGTATTTGTCAGCGGGCACAGACTATCATCTCGTGCTACCCGATTACTATCTTTAAGTTATTTACCTAAAGCGTTCTAATCAATTCTAAGTCGTACCCTACGCGTGCATTACCCTTCCCTTGCCTATGGCCCATGAGGCATTTGGACCTCTATCTTGGATGGTTCTAAACTTAACTTAGGTTGCTCAAAAATGAATAAAAAAAACTAGGCGACATACAAAACAAATTGGACTTTCATGTAAAGCAAACAAGGGCTCAGATTAGCTCCACACTTGGGCAACAAATGCACGCAAACAAATTAGGCTCTTCTGACAGTTTCAACAATTAAAGTCCTTAGGTCCTAAAGACATGATCTCGATGTGATTTTGGATTTTAATCATACTGGCAGTTATGCAAAGTAATTCCTAAGTTACTGCACATTTGCCTATTGATTATAATTATAAGTGGTTAAACATATATACATGTTATCTAGGTGATTTACTCAGTTTTAGGCAGTGATAAGCAATGAGATATATTCAGAATTACTCAGTTGTTCATATAGGCATGCTTTCTAATGGTGTTCAACGAGACAATGTCTAAAGCCTAATTTTAGTGCTTAACACAGATGGAGATTACCCTAAAGACATGATTCCTATCTTTGATAATTGAACTAGTTTTAGTTCTTATAGGCATGTATACTAAATAAGAAAGTATGCCAATAGCATATCAAACAATTAAGAACCCTATAGGCATGATGTAACGACCCGATCGGTCGTTCCGTGAGATTAGCCTTGTTTCCCTTGTTTCAGCTTTATCATATGTAATTTAACCTATTCGTGATGTGTGGGGTCCGTTGGTTCGGGTTCGGAGTGGTCATGGGGAGAATTGAGACACTTAGTCTCTTAAATTGGCTTAATAGTTGGAAAAGTCAACCCGGAGTTGACTTATGGGTAAACGACCTCGGAATGTAGATTTTATAGCTCATAGATTCTTTTGGTGATTTGGACTTGGGAGTGTGTTCGGAAGGTGATTTTGAGGTCCGGAGTAGAATTAGGCTTGAATTGGTGAAATTGAGTTTTTGGCAATTTCCGGTCGGCAGTGGAAATTTAGCTATCGGGGTCAGCATGGATTTCCAGAAGTTGGAACAGGTTTGTAATGTCATTTTGGATGTGTGTGAAAGTTTTCAGGTCATTCGGACGAGGTTTGGTTAGTTTAGGCATCGTTGGTGATTTTTGGGAAGTTTGAGATCATTAAGTTTGAATAATGGGTCGATTTGATGTTTTGATATTATTTTGGGTGTTCCGAGGGTTCGACTAAGTCCGGGTGATCGTTTATGACTTGTTGGTACTTTTGGTTGGGTCCCCGAGGGGCTCGGGGTGATTTCAGATGCCATCCGGGAGTTTTGGAAATTTTAAAGGTTGCTGGTGTGAATCCTTCTGGTGTTTCCACACCTGTGGATAGGGGACCGCAGGTGCGAGCCCGTAGAAGCGGAGAAGGGGTCGCAGATGCGAAAATTGTTGGGCTAGTGAAGGACCGCAAATGCATAGGTTGGGTCGCACCTGCGGAGTCGTAGATGCGGGGTTTGGCCTTTAAGTGGATTCTCGTAGGTGCGCACCTTGGACCGCAGGTGTGAGAATTGAGTCACAGGTGCGGTCATCGCTGGGCAGAACATATAAATAGGACCCTTAGCGAATTTTGGTCATATTTCCACAATTTTTACACGGGTTTGAAGCTTTTTGAAGGGTTGTGAAGAGGAAATTTGAGGGATCTTCATAAAGGTAAGATTTGTGGACTTAAAACTCGTTTATATGTGATTGTTTGACTGATTTGGGGTGAAAATTATGGAAATTAGTGACAAATAAATTGGGAAATTAGGGCTTGTAATTGGTGACTTTAAATTGGGGATTTGAGGGGTCATTTAAAGTCCGATTTTGATGTTTTTGGTATGTATAGACTCGTGGGAGGATGATGATCCTTGTGATGTAATTTTTATCGAATTTCGAGACGTGGTCCCGGGGGTCGGGTTTGGCCAATTTCGGGATTTTTGGTTAATTTTGATAATTTTTGAATGGCTTCGTTCCTTAGAATATAATAATGATATAAATCTGATGTTTTTTATAGATTTGGAGCACTCGGAGGCCGAGTATAGATGAATATGCATTGAGGTCTAGGATTTTAGCCGGTTTTGAGGTAAGTAACGTTTCCAAACTTGGTTCTGTGGGTTCGAAACCCCGAACTATATGATATATGACTATAGTTAAGGTGGCGCACATGCCAAGTGACAGGCGTGCAGGCGTGCAATGAGTGATTTGTGGCCTGTCTCATCCCATGGCACCGTCTAGTAGCTATTACAGATTGATATCCGCACTTTTATTGATGTGGTTAATGTGAACATGCTAGAAATCATGATAAGTAAAATGCTAGGGCTTCACACCGAAAATGTTGGGACCTGAGTGGTCGTACATTACTGTCTCTTTTTGTGTTTATTTGATTTGATATACTCAGTCCTATTATAGCATATCATTTCATGCCTCAGTCTCGGTAATTATACATTTTATACATTTATCATTGTTCTGGGCTAATTCATGCATCTGTGAGCCATGTGAGCGAGATTGGAGAGTAATGATTGAGTGAGGCTGAGAGCTTGTTATTGAGATAGTTATGAGATCGTACTGCACACCGAAGCGATACTTTGATCATGCCTTCGTTGGCTTGATATAGTGCTTGGGCTAATAGGAGCCCCTCCAGAGTCTTCACACCCCTAATGAGCGCAGTGATATAAAAGGATGGATCATCCCTGGACATGGATTTGTCCGAGTGTTATATTCCGGAGATGGATCTTCTCCATGGGGTTGGATTGGCCTTTTCCTCAGTACTGAGTGACTACGGTCACAGGTGATCATGTACATTCCGGGATGGACCTTCTCTGGGCCTGAGAGCCATATACGGTACTGAGTGGACTTCTGTGTGAGGGTTGTGAGCACTGTGTGCATCTCCACACTGGTTTCATATAATTATATATATTGGCATGTAGAGTATACTGGGCATACTTGGCATATTTTGTTCATTTTCTTATAAACTGTTAGCATGTCTAATTTATGTACGTTGTTTATTTGTAATTGATGAGGTTTAGTCTATCACTACCTCTCAGCCCATAGTTTGGGTTCATTACTTCTGAGTTGGTGTACTCACGTTACCCCCTGCACCTTGTGTGCAAATCCGGGTTCATCGAGGCTCGGTAGCAGTGGTTAATTTTGCTGACAGAGTTCCCTGGAGTATTCAAGGTAGCAGATCGCGATCGCATCCTCGATTTCTCCTTCCTTATCTTCCTATTGTATTTCGTTTTCTCAAGACATTATTATGTCGGCTTTACATTTTGACATTGTATTTATAGTAGCTCGTGGCTTGGTGACACTAGATCTGGGAATGGATTTTAAATTGTGTTTTAATGATATTAGACTTTCAAATGGATTATTATCAATACTTTTGCTTCTGAATTTATAAATTTTCTGAAAAATAAACTTGGATTCAATGAAATGTGTGGCTTGTCTGATTCCACGACAGGCGCCATCACGACTAAGTCTTTGGGGTCGTGACATGTTGGTATCAGAGCTCTAGGTTAAATAGGTCTCACCAGCCATGAGTAGGTTTAGTAGAGTATTGCGGATCGGTACGGAGACGTCTGTGCTTATCTTCAAGAGGCTACAGAACCCTCAGGAAAAATTTCACATTCTTGAATTCTGTCGTGCGAACCTGTTGATTCCTGGAACTAAACTTCTGTTGTTTTCATTATCTCACAGATGGTGAGGACTCGCGTTACCGATCGGGGTGACCGAACACTAGCTGGGCCAGCGAGAGGTTGAGGACGTGGCAGAGGGAGGGGTGCAGCCTGCGCAGCAGTCGGAGCAGTACCTGTGGACCCTCCAATTGTTCAGGATCAGGTCCCCGCCGTTGATGTTCCAGCGGGACCAGCTGAAACAACGACAATGCCTATTGTGATTCCGGGTCTTCAGGAGACCCTAGCTCAGATTTTGACTGTGTGCAGCAATCTTGCACAAGCAGTCGCTATGTCTACTACTGCTGCTACTTCTCATGTCGGGGGAGGCACTCAAACTCCAGCTACCCGGACACCTGAGCAGGTTACCCAGGGGCTTCAGACACCGGAGACAGCTCCAGCCCAGCCGGTTGCCCCAACCAGGATTTTGTTGTCCCAGCTTTGGCAGACGATGAAAAACGCAGGTTGGAGAGATTTAGTAGACTTCAGCCTCCGACTTTAAGTGGTACTGAGGGCGAGGATGCCCATGCCTTCTTAGACAAGTGTCAGAGGATTCTTCGCACAACAGGGATATTGGAGGCCAATGGGGCCCCATATACTACCTTCCAGTTTTCAGGAGATGCACTCGCTTGGTGGGAGGCCTATGAGAGACGTAGACATGTTGATGCAGCGCTCCTTACCTGGCATCCGTTCTCCATTCTTTTCCTAGAGAATTATGTACCGCAGTCCCGCAGGAAGGAGCTACGTAGGGAGTTCGAGTAGTTGCGTCAGGGGGGACATGACCGTGACGCAGTATGAGATGAGGTTATCCGAGTTATCTCGTCATTCTATTTGGCTAGTTCCCACGTATAGGGAGAGGATCAGGAAGTTCGTTGATGGGGCCTCACTTATCAGCTTTGGATTTTTCTGACCAAGGAGAAGGTATCTGGCGCTTCTTTTGAGAAGGTGGTTGATATAGCCAGAGAGATTGAGTCAGTTCGGCGCCAGGAGCGAGTCGAGAGGTAGGCCAAGAGGCCTCGAGGATCTAGTAGTTTTGGTGGTGTTCATTAAGAAAGTCAGTCTTAGCACATCAGAGGCCGTTTATTTAGGCCTCCACAGCCAGTCCGCTTAGCCTACAGTGGTGCATCATCTGGGCATGGTCCCTGCATCTCTCATCTGGGACGTTCCTCATTCAGCGCTCTTCCAACCCAGAGTTCATCTCGGCCACCATCAGTTCAGGGTTGCTCGTCACATGGTTCTTCTAATGGTTATTCTGGTTCTAGAGGTTCCCTTCAGTCCCCACCGTCATTTGCCGAGAGGGGTTGTTTTGAGTGTGGTGATCCAGGTCATATCAAGAGGTTTTGTCCCCGTCTTTCAGGTGGTTCATTCCAGCAGAGGAGCCGGCCTTCAGATTCAGCACCAGTTACTACACCACCCGCCCAAGCAGCAAGGGGTGGGGGTCAATCAACTAGAGGCCGCCGTAGAGGGGGAGGTCGATTAGGTGGAGGTCAGGCTCGATTTTATGCACTTCCAGCCAGACCAGATGCTATGGCCTCAGATGTAGTGATTATAGGTATTGTTTCAGTATGTCACAGAGATGCTTCAGTCTTATTTGATCCAGGTTCCACGTATTCTTATGTTTCATCATACTTTGCTCATTTTTTGGATATGCCTCGTTAGTATCTTAGTTACATCTGTTCATGTGTCAACCCTGGTGGGCGATACTATCGTTGTGGACCGTGTGTATCGGTCGTGTGTGATATCTATTGGGGTGTGGAGACCCGAGTGGATCTGTTATTGCTTAGCATGGTTGACTTCGATGTGATATTGGGCATAGATTGGCTATCTCTGTGTCACGCTGTTCTTGATTGTCATGCTAAGACCGTGACCTTAGCGATGTTAGGATTTTCGAGGGTTGAGTGGAGATGTTCTATTGAGTATGTGCCTAGTAGGGAGATTTCTTTCCTGAAGGCCCAGCGTACGATAGAAAAGGGGTATTTATCGTATTTGGTTTTTGTGAGTGACGTCAGTGTTGAGACTCCCAATATTGATTATGTTCCTGTGGTACGTGATTTTTCGGACGTGTTTCAAGCTGACCTGCCAGGCATACCACCTGACAAGGATATTGATTTTGGTATTGATCTGGTGCCGGGCGCTCAGCCTATTTCTATTCCACCGTATCGTATGGCAGCAGTGGAGTTGAAGGAATTGAAAGAGAAACTTCACGAACTCCTAGATAAGGGGTTTATTCATCCTAGTGTGTCGCCTTGGGGTGCAGCGGTGTTGTTTGTAAAGAATAAAGATAGGTCCATGAGAATGTGTATTGACTACAGGTAGTTGAACAAGGTTACAGTCAAGAATAAGTATCCTCTGCCTCACATTGAGAATTTGTTTGACCAGCTTCAGGGAGCCAGAGTGTTCTCGAAGATTGATTTGAGATCCGGGTATCATCAGCTGAATATTCGAGATTCTGATATTCCCAAGACAGCTTTCAGGACTCGTTATGGTCACTATGAAGTTATGGTGATGTCTTTTGGGTTGACCAATGCCCCAACAGGGTTCATGCATTTGATGAAAAACGTGTTTCAGCTGTACCTGGATTCCTTTGTTATAGTGTTCATTGATGACATCTTGGTATATTCTCGTAGCCAGGTGAATCATGCTCAGCATTTGAGATTTTTTTCTACAGAGATTGAGGGAGGAGAAGCTTTATGCAAAGTTCTCCAAGTGTGAGTTTTGTCTTGGCTCAGTAGCTTTCTTGGGGCACGTGGTGTCCGTTGAGGGTATCCAGGTTGATCCGAAGAAGATAGAGGCGGTGCATAGTTGGCCCAGACCGTCCTCAGCTACAGAGATTAGGAGCTTCCTTCGTTTGGCGGGATATTACTGTCACTTTGTAGAGGGGTTTTCTTCTATTGCTTCGCCCTTGACCAAATTAACCCAAAAGGGTGCTCCGTTCAGGTGGTCGGATGAATGTGAGGAGAGTTTTCATAAGCTCAAGACTGCATTGACCACAGCTCCAGTGTTAGTATTGCTATCAGCTTCAGATTTTTAATACCGTATATTGTGATGCCTCGAGGATAGGCATCAGTTGTGTTTTGATGAAGGAGGGTAGGGTGATTGTCTATGCCTCGCGCCAGTTGAAGACTCACGAGAAGAATTATCTCGTACATGATCTCGAGCTAGCAACCATTGTTCACGCCTTGAAGATTTAGTGTCATTATTTGTACGGTGTGCATTGTGAGGTTTTTACTGATCACCGTAGTTTGCAGCATCTGTTTAAGCAGAAGGATTTGAACTTGCATCTGAGGAGATGGTTGGAGCTTCTAAAGGACTATGATATCACTATTCTATACCATCCGGGGAAGTCCAATGTAGTGGACGATGCCTTGAGTCGCAGAGCATAGAGTTTGGGGAGTCTAGCATATCTCCTGGCACCAGAGAGACTATTAGCACTTGATGTTCAGGCCTTAGCAGGTCAGTTTGTGAGATTAGACTTATCAGAGCCTCACCGGGTGTTGGCTAGTGTAGCTTCCAGGTCTTCTCTTTGTGACTGGATTAGAGAGCGCCAGTATGATGACCCACACTTGCTCGTTCTTCAGGACACGGCCCAGTGAGGTGATTCCAGGGATGTAGTTATTGGCGAGGATGGTGTTATGAGGATGCAGGGTCGAATTTGTGTGCCCAATGTGGATGGGCTTCGAGAGTTGATTCTAGCAGAGGCCCATAGCTCGCGGTATTCAATCCATCCGGGTGCCGCGAAGATGTTCAGGATCTGAGACAACATTATTGGTGGAGGCAGGCGAAGAAGGATATTGTTGAGTTTGTATCTCGGTACCTTAACTGTCAACGGGTCAAGTATGAGCACCAGAGACCAGGTGTGTTGCATCAAAGGTTGGATATTTCGGAATGGAAGTGTGAGAGGATCACCATGGACTTTGTAGTTGGGATCCCATAGACTTCAAGGAGGTTCGATTCTATATGGGTTATTGTGGATCGGTTGACCAAGTCCGCGCACTTCATTCCTGTTGGTACTACTTATTCTTCAGAGCGGTTATCTGAGATTTATATTAGAGATATTGTCCAGTTGCATGGTGTTCCAGTTTCTATCATTTCCAACAGAGGCACTCAGTTCACATCTCAGTTTTGGAGGGCCGTGCAGAGAGAGTTGGGTACTCAGGTCGAGTTGAGCACAACATTTCATCCTCAGACAGACGGTCAGTCACAACACACTATCCGATTCTGGAGGACATGTTGTGTGCTTGTGTCATTTATTTCGAGGGTTCATGGGACCAGTTTCTGCCACTCGTGGAGTTTACTTATAATAATAGTTATCAGTCGAGTATCCAGATAGCTCCGTATGAGGTTTTATATGGGATGAGGCGTAGATATCCAGTTGGTTGGTTCGAGCCAGGTGAGGCCAGGCTATTAGGCACAGATTTGGTTCAGGATGCATTGGATAAGGTGAAGTTGATTTAGGAGCGACTTCGCACGGTGCAGTCTAGGAAGAAGAGTTATGCGGAACGGATGGTCCGGGATGTGTCTTTTATGGTTGGAGAGAATGTTCTGCTGAAGGTGTCACCCACGAAGGGTGTTATGCGGTTCGGGAAGAGGGGCAAGTTGAGTCCCCGGTTCATGGGGCCTTTTGAGGTGCTTCAGAGGGTTGGAAAGATGGCTTATAGACTTGCCTTGCCACCCAGCTTATAGAGTTTTCATCCGGTGTTTCATGTCTCTATGCTCCGGAAGTATGTTGGCGACCCGTCTCATGTCTTGGACTTTAGCACGGTTCAGCTTGAGGGTGATATGTCATATGAGGTAGAGCTAGTGGCTATTTTGGGTCGATAGGTCAGAAGGTTGAGGTCTAAGGATATAGCTTCAGTAAAGGTGCAGTGGAGAGGGTAGCCGGTGGAGGAGGCCACGTAGGAGACCGAGCGGGAGACGCAAAGCAGATATCCTCACTTATTTGAGACTTCAGGTATGTTTCTAGATCTGTTCGAGGACGAACGTTTGTTTAAGAGGGGGAGAATGTAACGACCCAACCAGTCGTTCCGTGAAATTTTTCCTGTTTCCCCCTGTTTCAGCCTTATCATATGTTATTTAACCTATTTGTGATGTGTTGGTTAGGGTACGGAGGGGTCGTGGTGAGAATTGAGACACTTAGTCTCTTAAATGAGCTTAATAGTTGGAAAAGTCAACCAGGAGTTGACTTATAGGTAAACCACCTCGGAATGTTTATTTTATGGCTCAGATAGCTTCGTTAGGTGATTTGGGACATAGGAGTGTGTTCAGAATGTGGTTTTGAGGTCCAAAGTAGAATAAGGCTTGAAATAGAGAAATTAATTTTTTGACGATTTCCGATCGGCAGTGAAAAACTAGCTATCGGGGTCAGAATGGAATTCCGAAAGTTGGAACAGGTTCATAGGGTCATTTTGGATGTGTGTGAAAATTCTAAGTCCGGGTGATCATTTATGACTTGTTGGTAACTTTTGTTGGGGCCCCGAGAGGCTCGGGGTAATTTCGGATGGCCATCGGGGAGTTTTGGAAGTTATAAAGGTTGCTGGTGTGAAACATTCTGATGTTTCCGCACCTGCAGATAAGGTACCGTAGGTGCGAGCCCGCAGAAGCGGACAGATGGTCACAGATGCGGAATTTGGTGGACCGGTGAAGGACCGCAGATGCGGAGATTGGGCCGCACCTGCGGAGTCGCAGGTGCGGTATTTTGGTCGCAGGTGCGAATTTTGGAATTCAAGTGGATTCTCGCAGGTGCACGCCATCACTTGGCATGTGCGGGTCCGAAGGTGCGAGAATTTAGTCGCAGGTGCGGTCATCGCTGGGCAGAACATACAAATAGGACCCTTAGCGGATTTTGGTCATTCTTCCACCATTTTACACCGCTTTTTGAAGGGCTATGAAGAGGAAATTCGAGGGTTCTTCGTGGAGGTAAGACTTTTGGACTAAAAACCCGTTTATATGTAATTAATTGACTGATTAGTGGTGAAATCTGTGGGAAATTAGTACCAAAATTGGGTAACTAGGGCTTGTAATTTCAGACTTGGAATTGAGGAATTGAGGGGTCATTTGTGGGTGGATTTTGGTGTATTTAATATGGGTAGACTCGTGGTAGATTTGGAGCAATCGGAGGCCGAGTCTAGAGGCAAAGGCATTGTGGGATAGGATTTTAGTCGGTTTTGAGGTAAGTCACATTTCCAAACCTGGTTCGGAACCCCGAACTATATGATATATGACTATATTTGAGGTGACGCACATGCCAAGTGACGGGCGTGCACCGAGTGATTTGTGGTCTGGCTCATCCCATGGCACCGTCTAGTAGCTATTATGATTGATATCCGCACTTCTATTAATTTGGTAAATGTGAACATGTTAGAAATCATGTTAAGTACAAATGCTAAGGCTTCACGCCGAAAATGCTGAGACCCGAGTGGTCATATATTACCGTCACATTATGTGATTATTTGATTTCATATACTCAGTCCTGTCATAGCATATCTCTTCATGCCTCAGTCTCAATAATTTTTAATTTTATACAAATTTATCATTGTTTCGGGCTAATTTATGCATCTGTGAGCCATGTGAGCGAGACTGGAGAGTAGTGACTGAGTGAGGCCGAGAGCCTGTTATTGAGACAGTTATGAGATCGGACTGCAAACCGCAGCGATACTCTGATCATGCCTTCGTTGGCTTGATATAGCGCTTGGGCTTATAGGAGCCCCTCCAGAGTCTTTACACCCCCAGTGAGCGCATCGATATTAAGGGATGGATCTTCCCAGGACATGGACCTTGTCCGAAGGTTATGATATGTGAGGGATGAATCATCCCTGGACATGGATCTTGTCCGAGTGTGTATTCTTGATCAGAACTCGATAATGCAGAGTCTGATACAATCTTATGAGGTGTCTAAGAGTGAACTCGAGCTCAGCCTTACTAGTGAAAAACATCATCATCAGCACAATCCACCAGAAGGACGGATGGACCTGAGCCAAAGTGACTCGATATCTTCGACAACACTCGAGCACAAGTCGGTCGAGAGGGCCCAACGTAAAAGGGTACGTGTATACGTTCAAGAACCCCTCTACGTGGGCCATAATATCTTCTCCCCAAGAGGGTATCTGCAGCATCACTTCCCCCCCCCCCTATCCGCAATCTCTCCTCACAGCCTCGAGGTGCCTCTCTTCTATTGATCGAATGAACCTCGATGCATGCTCTCGATGGCTCGGAACATCAAGAGGCACTCTAGTGTAAAGTCTTTCATCGAGACAAAACAACTCGAGGTTAGCTCGCCCAACGTCGGCAGTGTACCACCGACTGGGCAGGAAGCAGAGGTGGAACTTTCCTCTTCTTGGTGAGCGGATTCGGGCATGGCAGCCATGAATCCCTTGAAACAAGAAAAAGAAGATGAAAACTCAAGAGAAAGCTCTAAATTAAAATGGCAAGGGAACTGGCAGAAGAAAGGGAACTTTGTAAAGGAAGATAGTTGCACAAAGCATCAAATACTTCAATGAAAGGAAAATCGATATATATAAGAAGAGCATCGACTATTCATTTACTTTGATAGCCAATCAGCTATGACAAGGCAGTTATGACCTTTTTGGGAAATGTACCGACGGGGCCACCTCGGTCACTTCACGGTCATGTCATGAGAATGACGTTATCGACCCCTCACCAATCCGACCTCGAGAAGGTGTGCGATTGAAATCAGAAAAGACCGACCTCGAGGGTCTCTGTCACTCCGAGATCAAGCTCGAAGGAGTTAAATTCAAATTTGAAGTTTTACATAAACACTAAAAGGAAAAATTTGAAGACATTAAATAAGGGAATCCTTTGCATTCCAAAAATATGTTTACAAAAGAGCATTTACGATACTCCCATGTGGAGCCCATGTACAAAAAGAAATAAAAAGAACAAAGTGCTCTATTCTTCGTCCTCGCTACTTCCCGACTCGCTTGCAGAGCCGTCGTCTGAAGTAGTCGAAGCTGCTGATTCCTCTTCCAAGGCCTTGGCTTCTTCGATCTCAGTAGAGAGATCGAAACCCTTAGCATGCACTTCCTCGAAGATCTGCTTCCGAGCTTCCAAACGAGCATGGGCAACGGCGCGGGCCAGTTTGAGCCCGGTCTCTTCAGATATCTCCCTATCCCGATTATCTGCGGCAACATCATCGTCTTTGTACGAGGATACGAATGCATCGGCTTCAGACTTGGTCGTGGATAATGCGGCAGCCGATTCAGCATGGAGCACTTAAAATATGCAAGCCTCCTCTTGAGCACCTCGAAGTAGACCCTAAGTCGAGGCTAGCTTTTCTCGAAGACTATCCCTCTCCAAGGCCGCGCTATCATTGTGCCGCTTCAGCTCTAGGATCTCGGCGTCCCTTGATGCGATCTTCTCTCGAAGCTGCCCCGCCAGGGCATCCTTTTGATCAATCTACAAATGCCGAACTGAGGTAATAAACACCAAGTTATAACAATAAAAGACAAGCTCATGAATACCAGATTACCTGCTCGATGAAGTTAGCCCTCTCTTGAAGTGCCTTCTCTGAGCCTGCCAGGAGGTCGATCAACTCCTCCTTTTTTCGGGCATACAAAGCCTTCAACTCATTTGACTCCGATGTGAGCTTCTCAAGCTCCTCCTCACGACAAGTCATCTCATCTTGTAGCTTAGAGAAATCCTCATCATACAACGTCGTGACCTACAACGCAAAGGAAAGGAGTTAGAAAAACAAGAATAAAAACTTGAAGCACCAATAGTATATCAAGAAGTTACCCATTTTTGGAGTTTCGTATCCTCCTCAAAAGCAACCGGGCATCAAGATCAGCGTCTTCTTCGACACCAACAAAGTAGTACTTGAATAAATCGTTCTCTCTCTGAGAGAACCCAACATCGGCAGATTCCCTATTCTGGGCATCCCGTATTTTCCCTGGTGAAAATGACGGCCTGATTGCAAATCGTCCAAGGCATCGACCTCTATCGGGGCTTCCTCTCGCCCTCGAAGAGTCTCGGAATCGACTCCTCCAACCAGGTGTTCGTCAGCACAGGTCGTGTCTTGTACCATGGTTGGCTCAGGAATTGCACCCAAACCCTCCTCGAGGGTCTCCTCAATACAAGGTGGGTCCGCATCGGCCACCTCTAACTCGGCAGTCTTCCTAGCAACTTTTGAAGCGCCAGCGCTACATCTTGCCCTTTGTACCAATGGGCGATTGTCATCATCTTCGCCTTCAGTACGAATACTTTCCACAGCTTCCAAAGTCAAGACCGTGGCATCGGTCTTAGGCTTTCGAGCCTTAGGTTTCTTTGATTTTGGAGACTCCGCCGGCGTCTCCTTCTTTCTTTTTTTGTCCTTGGTGGGTTTGTGGGTCTCTTCTTCGCCAGGAGAAGGCGGTCTCATTGAAACGACTTCCCCGAGGCCTGCACAATCATGAAATATCAAACATATCGCCGTGAATATTACTTACAAGGAATTTGGAAGTAACAACGGTAAGGGAATACCATGATGTTTAGCCTGCCATCGCGTCTTCGCCATATCACGCCAAACGCGCTCATTGTACGGGGAGGCGGAGTCTAAGAGTTTGACACATCCTGATAGATCTTTGATCGCGCTGGGTGTCACGACCCCAAACACTTAGTCGCGATGGCGGCTGTCGTGGAATCAGGCAAGCCACACATTTCATTGACGCAAAGTTTGTTTGTCAGAAAACTTACGAATTCAGAAGCAAAAAAAAATAACGATAATAATCCATTTGAGAGTCTAATATCACTAAAACACAGTTTAAAAATCCAATCCCAGACCTAGTGTCACCAAGACACGAGCTACTATAAATACAATGTCGAAATGTAAAGCTAACATAATAATATCTGGAGAAAATGAAATACAATAAGAAGATAAAGAAGGAGAAATCGAGGCTGCGATCGCCAGCTGCTACCTCGAAGACTCCAGGGAACTCTGACAGTCAATCAACCACTGCTACCGGGCCTCGATGAACCTGGATCTGCACACAAGGTGCAGGGGGTAACGCGAGTACAACAACTCAGAAGTAACAAACCCAAATTATGGGCTGAGAGGTAGTGACAAACTAAACCTTAGCAATTACAAATAAACAGCGTACATAAATTAGACATGCTAACAGTTTATCAAAAAATGAACAAAATATGCCCAGTATACTCTACATGCCAATATATATATATATATATATATATATATATATATATATATATATATATATATATATATATATATATATATATATATATATATATATATATATATATATATAATTATATGAAACCAGTGTGGAGATGCATATAGTGATCACAACCCTCACACAGAAGTCCACTCAGTACCGTATATGGCTCTCAGGCCCAGGGAAGGTCCATCCCGGAATGTACATGATCATCGGTGACCGTAGTCACTCAGTACTGAGGAATAGGCCAATCCAGCCCCATGGAGAAGATCCATCGCCAGTGATGAAGAGGATCAAGACCGAGGATGGATGAGTCATTTTGTTCGCGTGAAGACTGTTGACATCATTCCTACAGACTTCTTGCTATTCCCCGAAAAGTGGAACTTCAAACGTAAGTATTACGTCGTATTTTAGTGTCTTTTGTTCTCAACTTTTTCAGGGCTCATGAGAATGTTTCTTTTTCTTTCTCCACAGCGATCCCGTGGATGCCTTGCTAATTATACTCGGAAATTGGCAGCTTGCTCGACTTACGATGAACGCAAGTGGCGAGATCTGTCGAAGGGTAGATAAGAAGCAAAACACCACGGTACGTGATGTGTGGTTGCTTTCTCGAGGAATACTTTCTTTTGTGTGTATTAACTTACCGCAGGCATTGGAGAGTTATCTGAGATAAGACCATGCCCTCTCGAAGAGGATGAAGTAACGTCAGCTTCGGAGCCGAGGAATGATAACAAGCGGAAGGGATCCTCGAAGGACGGGGATATTCACTATGAAGCAGGGCCTTCGCGGAGGCACAAAGAAGATGCAACCACTGGGGAAGATCTTATATTCATAGGCCGGTATGCGAGCGGCAATGCAACCAAAGGGGACAACATCATGTTGACAGCTCGAACCGAGGGATCTCCTAAGGCATCTAAGCCTGCTAAACCCGAGGTCTCTAGCCTCAGGGGAGAGGTTCCACAAGCGGGGAGGAGCGAGGGTCCCTTGCCACCATTTTCTTCTCCCTTCGAAGGTACATCGAGGGATGTTCGGGTCCAGGGGCCGCCTAGATCAAGTGGAGTCCTGAGTGATTGTGTTCCATTACATGGTGGTTCAACTAGGGCCGAGGAGACCAGACCAACAGATGCACACTCGATTTTCGGGGAGGCTCGGCGGCTCTGTTCTGTGGTGAGCTTCGGTGACCCTTTAGCTTTTTGTGTTCGCATTCTCATCTTTTTAACTGAACCTTCTTTATGACAGACCTACGAAAAACTTAAGTCTGAGATGCTTTGTTGTGAAGCTAGGTTGGGGAAAGCTTTGGACGAGAAGAAGTCTCTCAGGCTTCTTTGTGACAAGAAGGCAAAAGAGTTGATATACCTTTGATCGGAGCTGAATCGAAGTCATGACTACGAAGGCAACCTCGAGAAACAGGTAACCTTTAGTTTGAGGGAATATAGGCTTCTTCTCCCATCCTTGAAGACTAACGTTTTGGTATCTCAATTGTAGAGAAAGATGGAGAAATTGGAACGCCTTTGGGGCGAAATTGATCAGGTTAACTCCGAACATATTGAATTGAGGGCACAGATAGATGCTCATGTTGCGGCCGAAAGGAACAATTTGGCCAAGACTTCCGCCCTCGAGATACAACTTTGCAATGCTCGTGAAAGCCACTTGGTTTAGACGAGTAAGATTGCTAAGCTTGAGGAGGACCTTCTGAAGATGAAGGCCGAAGTCGTGGATGCTCGAGCCGAAGCCGAAGCCGAGGAGGTCCGAGAAAAGGCTAATAAGAAGGTGGCCATTTATCTGAAAGATGCTGCTGAAGCTCGTATGAAGTTGAGGGAGGCTTCCAATCGAGAGAAGCTAAGCAATAATTAAGACCGATGCAAGTCCCAGAGGGAAGCCCTCGAGGAGATCCAGGCTAGGGGCATCGATCTCTCGGAGGAGATAGAGAAAGCCAAGGAAGATGAGTTCGATGCCAAGTTCCTTGTTTCTGATGCCGAAGATAATGAGGAAGAGGCCGATGAGGGAGCTGGTCCCAAGGAGGCTGATGGAGTCGTAGTCCCCGAGGGGAAGAAAGACTAAGTCCCTTATTGTAGACTAGGCTTTTCCTTTCAGATTCTTTGTATAAGGCTCTTCTGTGAGAGCATCGTAAATGTATCTCTGTATCATTTCATATATAAAACCAAACCTTTCAGTTTTCCCTTTTTATGTATTTCCACTTGCTTGTGTCTTTATTTTTTATTTTGAATTTCGATGCTCACTGATAATTGGTCTGATGAGTTGGACTTCGAAATGAAACCCTTGGGGTTTTGTGCATGACGAGCAATTGGTAGTAGTTGATAGTTGACCGTTTTAGGGCTCAGTCCTCGAGTCAAGTTTTGACTCGAGCTCATCGACCCTTAGGTTTTTTAGATCGGCCCTGAGGCTCTTTAGGTTGGCCTTTAGGCTCTTACGCATTGGCCCTTATGCTCTTTTTAGATCGGCCTTGAGGCTTTTCAGGCTGGCCTTTAGGCGTTTACGCATTGGCCCTTAGGCTCTTTCAGATTGGCTCGATGCAACCACTAATATGGCTATAGTTTTCCCTCGTTAAAGACTTTTTAAGTTTTGTGTTCTTCCGACTCTTCGACAACTCGAAAAGAACCTCGATTATGAGTCGATATGCGACGATAAATGAGCACCTCGGGAGGTTCACTCGAAGGCTGAATTTTTGAAGCTTTTTTGTTGTTTGGAGCTGATATGATTGAAGCTCATTTTCTTATGCCGAGGGTAGCCCGATTACCCAGTTCTTTTCGAAGTATTTGAAGGCTTGTAGTTTTATGGCGGCAGTCAAACGTCTTCGAGATGCGTTAATTTGGCCGGAGCCTTAGAACCATAATCTTTATGTTTGGCCGTAGCCTTTTAGTCGCCGAGTGAGGTAGTCTCGGCATCTATATCGAGGGTATGCCTTTTTAGGGTTCTTACAAGTTCGAATATATAGACTTGACTTTAATATCGGTATTATGCCTTTCTTAGGTCTTACAAATTTGGGCATGCCTCGTTGAGGTCTTACAAATTCGGTATTGCCTCGTTGAGGTCTTATAAGTTTGATGTTTCCTTGTTGAGGGATTACAAATTTGGTATTGCCTCGTTGAGGTCTTATAAGTTTGATGTTGCCTCGTTGAGAGCTTATGAATTTGAAATTTCTTCACTGAGGGCTTATGAATTTGATGTTGCCTCATTGAGGGCCTATGAATTTGATGTTGCCTCGTTGAGGGCTTACGAGCTTGGGGTTAGATGGCTCAGTGAGCTGACTATTGATGACACTCCCCGAGTGTTCGGGAGTTTTTGGCCCTTGAGTCATTTCTTGTGAAAATAGCTATCTTCTCTGCAGCATAAAGCGTTTTGATGATAAAGTATACTCCTTCGATTTCTTTATACAAGCGTACATGTTTTCACGATCGAGAGTCCGATTATTCTATGCGGACACGGTTCATTCGATCGTTCGGCCCGTTACAACATTCTCCTGTCAATACCCTTTTTAGCATATTTCAATTTCTTCGAGGAGGTGATCTCCTCGAGGGATGCCCCCCAGTAATTGAGGTTGATCGAAGGGAATCCTTGAATACTTGATGAGTTCTCCTTAGGTAGAATATGGATGTTGCCTCGTTAAAAACCTTGTCGGTAAAACCCATTTGGGATAAAATCCGATCTAAGGGAAAAAGAGCGCAACGCATGCTTTAAAACCTAAGGTCTTCGAGCTGGAGTGTGCTTTGATTCCTCGCAATCAAACACCTGCACATAAGTTAGTATAAAACGTAAATGAAAATGGAGGGGGTTGTACCTTAGCTGTGGTAGCGTTCGAGCCTCGAAATATTTTGATTGCCCGTTCCGAGGACGCAGCATGACCCTTTATTTGTCCATTCGGGTGCAGCTGAGAACCTAGTTTGTGGTTGCTACTTGGCTGTTTTCTTGTCCTTTGGCTACTTCGATGTAGACGGCATCGATGCCGGTGCCACATTGTGCACCGCAAACATCTCTCTTGTTGCATGTTGCTCCACGTATACTGTTTTTATTCCGTCCTTCATTGGAAACTTCATCATTTGATGAAGGGTTTATGGCACTGCTCTCATACAGTGTATCCACGGCCTCCAGAGTAAGGCATTGTACCTCATGTCACCTTCGATGACATGAAACTTGGTATCTTGAATTGTGCCGGCCACGTTAACTGGGAGGATGATCTCCCCTTATGTTTTCTCGCTCGCCATGTTGAATCCATTTAGGACTCGAGAGGCGGGCACGATCTGGTCGAGCAGCCCAAGGTTTTTACCACCCTCGACCTGATTATGTTGGCCGATCTACCTCGATTCACGAGCACACGTTTAATTTGAAATTTATTCAAAAGAATAGAAATTACCAATGCATCATTATGAGGTTGAGACAGGGTCTCAATGTCCTCTTCGCTGAATGTGAGAGCGTCCTCGGGTAAGTAACTCCGAGTTCGCTTTTTCCTGGTGATGGATATTTTTATTCACTTGACAACGGGTCCCTGTGGAGTGTCGATCCCCCCGATGATCATGTGGATGACGTGTTGTGGTTCTCCTATTTCATTTTTCCTATTCGCCTCTCTTTCCCGAAATTGATTTTTAGCTCGGTCACTGAGAAACTCTCGGGGTGCCCTTTACTGATCAGTCGGGCTACTTCTTCTCGGAGCCGTCTGCAATCCTCGGCCTTATGACCGTGAGTAATGTGATATTCACACACCAGGTTAGGGTTCCTTTGTGAAGGATCCGTTAGTATGGGTTTTGGCCACCTGGTATCTTTGATTTTACGTATGGATAATACGATGTCTGAAACATCAATGTTGAAGTTATACTTAGATAACCGGGGTGCGTCCACTGGATCTGTGTGCCTCTCGAACTCGGCTTTGTTCACGAGTCCCCGAGAATTCTGACCTCGATCCATCCTTCGATCGTTTTGAGGTATATTGCGCCTCGGGGCGTTTCTTCGATCTTCGATGTGTGGTTGGTACCTTTCCTTGCTTAGCCTCGGTTCTCTCTCCGGAAACCTTGATTCCTTCGCTAAGAGACTTCTAGGATATAGTGAACCCGATGGGGCTCCTAATTGGTCGTCTTCCACCCTGATCTTTGACTGATATCTTATGTGCACATCCGCCCAAGTTACGGCGGGATACTCAACCAAATTCTGCTTCAGTTGCTTCGAAGCTATCAAGCTTCGTTCATTCAATCCTTGAGTGAAGGCCTACACTGCCCAGTCATCAAAGACTTGTGGTAACTCCACTCGTTCCATTTGAAAGTGAGACACGAACTCCCCCAACATCTCGTTTTCTCTCTGCTTGATTTTGAAGACATCAGACTTCCTTGTAGAGACCTTGATGGCACTGACATGTGCCTTTATAAAAGAGTCTGCCAACATGGCAAACGAATATATCGAGTTCGGAGGTAGGTTATGATACCAATCCATAGCCCCCTTTGATAGTGTTTCTCCGAATATTTTTAGCAGAACGGATTCAATCTGGTCATCCTTCAGGTCATTTCCTTTTACAACACAAGTGTAAGCAGTGATGTGCTCGTTGGGGTCTGAGGTCCCGTTGTATTTCGGGAGATCAGGCATTCTGAATTTCTTTGGGATGTACTTTGGAGCCGCACTCGATGGGAATGGCTTTTTCACGAACTTCTTTGAATCTACACCCTTCAGAATTGGGGGTGTGCCCGGGATCTGATCGACCCTTGAATTATAAGTCTCCATTTTTTTGTCGTTAGCTTATATCTTCTTTTTTCCTGATTCAATCCTCTTTGTGAGTTCCTCAAGCATCTTCATAATAGCGGGGTCGGCTGCTGACCCGTTGTTTCTCGACCTTTTCGATGCCTACTCGAATCGAGGAGTTATTTACGGTGGTGCTGTGCTTGGAGTTTTTTGGTGGCTTTGTAGCTGAGCAATAGACACTTGTTGTGCCTGTACCATTTCAAAAATAACATGAAGGCTAACTTCTTTTTCCTCTCGAGCTGGACTTTTCTGCGCTTCATGTTGATTTTCCCCGCGCACACTTCCGTCTGTATGAGAGCTTACATCGACGTGTTGGGCATTACGCGAGTATAAGTCAACCGGGATTGGTGCTAGTGCCACCCCAGGGTTTTGCAGTGGTACACCGGCGCCCGAAACAGCTACATCGTTCTCTCGTGATCCTCAGGACCGTTGTTTTCATGTGCATTCACTGAGTTAGACATTTTTTACCTGAAATCAAAGATTTTTTGACAAGAAAAGGTGTGAAGAATAACTTATGTTTTCAGTAAACCAGCACTAAAACAATCACTATTATTTTTAGCCTCACGGTGGGCGTCAAACTATTTCCCTTGAAAATGGTAGTGACAATTATATTTGATTTTGTGGTTCTAAAAATATGTGATCTATTGTAATATTAGTTGTTTAGGCAATAGATGATAAGTGTGAGTTAGGAAAATAAGGCAAGAGTAAGGGAAAGTAGTGATATGCAAACCAAGTTGTTACAAGACAGGGTCCGAGCTGGCCGAGGCAAGGCCTCGAGGTCAAACTAGAATGATTAATAGAGGATGGTAGATGAAGGAATAACAATATGGAGGGTCTCGAGGATATCCCTTTATGATCAATAATGAGCAATAAATGAAGAACAATTAATGAACACAATAAATGGAAAGCAATAAATCTATAGAACAAATGTTGAGTATGTTAAGAAAGCAGAGAATGTTCTTGTTGTATTGAATATCGTGTGTCCAAAAAATGACCAGGGTCCCCTTCATATAGGAAGGGCAATCCCAACATAGTACATGTGTAATTGTTACAAAGAAATACGGCTGGTACAACTATTTAATGGCTTGGTATGGACTTGTACTATTCCTGCAGACTTGGTCAGCCCTAACCACATGCCCTTAGGAATTTCTCACCTTTCCATGATGGGCATCGATTTATACTGTCCTGAGGTCGAGCACAAGGAACCTTTGATATGATCCCTAGGGGTCAAGCTTTGACTATGCTCCGAGCTTCTCGAGGTCGGGCGCGAAATTCCATAGCGACCTCAGAATTGGGCTCTCCAAATTTAGTCGTATGCACTCATGCAAATGGAAGGCAATGCTTAGCCTTATGCAATTGAGGAGGCAGGGCTTAGCCTCATGCAAGATTTGAGACAATGTTTCGGGTCGAACAATGCGCTGGGGAGTTGAAATGTTTTGTCGCAGCTAGACCAGGCTTTAGGTAGATAAAGCCTGGCTAAAGCCAAGCCAGACCAGGCTTTAGGTAGATAAAGCCTGGCTAAAGCCAGGCCAGACCGGGCTTTAGGAAGATAAAGCCTTGCTAACGCCAGGTCTGTGGCCCGGTCCGAAATGTTGGACTATTCATTTTCTATCTTTATAACCCGACCCCCGACCCATATAAAACCCATTCCTCATCATTTTAAGCTTATTTTCTGATAAATTAGAGAGATGGGAGAGTGGATTCTAGAGAGAGAAAGTCCCAACTTCATCAAATTTGATCCTTCATCACTACTCAGGCCTGGAATTGATCAAGTAGGACACCATTTTCTTCACCATAAGAGGTAAGCTTCTACCCTATCAACCTTAATTTCCAGATTTTTGTTAAAATGAAACATGGTTAGGTGAGTTCATGAAGATGGGGGTAGGAATCTTGCATGCATGTAACCAACTAGTCATAATCTAGTAAAGGGAAATAGGTTAGAGTAATCTTTCACTAAAAAGATGCCATTTAGTCAAAAGGAACACCGAGTGTTTGATGGAATGCTCAAGTGAGTTCAAGAAATGATCATTATTCCTAATTCTAAGTTCAATTATGCCACATTGTGAACTAGATTGAAGGTGCTAGAAGGTCCGGTGAATTGTGGTAGAAATCTATGGGAAAATCCCAAATGGAGGTATGTATGGCTAACTTTAATCTTTGTAGAATCGTCACGCTAGTGTCCTAGCATTTGGTATGAGTTCCTTGATTGATCCTATTTGAATTGATTGTTCTAATGTGTTGAGGCATAACATTCTGTTCTCTGATTGTCTTAGTTGTTTACCATGTCACCATGTTACTCGAAATTGTGAAATATGATTCTTTATGCTTACCCTATCATGTGCAAAATTCATCATTTGTCGGAATTTATCGATATGAAGGGTAGTGCTACTAAATGAATGAAAATGGTAACGAACTCAATTGTTAAATGTATCCAAGTGCCAAAGGCTATGTAGTAAATGATGGGAAAGAAATGTGAATTGATTTAATTAAGTTAAATGGTTATGGCGTACCTTACATGTCTCACTGTTTTTGTAAAGGTTATTGTGCCCCTTGATTTCACATGGTTCTCCAGTTGCTATGAACTTATACTCTTGGTGATAGAAATTCTTGTGATTGAGTTGTTGCTTGTTGTTGCTTATTTAAACTATGTCCGGTGGGATCGGGTTGCGCGCCGCAACAGGAGGAATAAGGATTGTATGTAGAGAAGGAATAAGGGTGCAATGTGATTGTACAGTGGGATCCGGTTGCACGCCACAACAGAAGAAGTAAGGGTGGTTTGTTGAGAAGGAATAAGGGTGAAATATGATTGTACGGTGGGATCGGGTTGCGCGCTGCAACAGTAGGAAATTGGAATAAGAAATTGTGAGACTCTCATTTGTGTTCTCTGTATTTCTGTGCAGCATTGTTTGATTTCCATGACTGTCTTCTACTTGTGTACTGTTTAATTCTACTTAGAGTGAAGTTTGTTCATACATACCAGTACTATTCAAGGGTACTAACGTCCCTTTTGTCGGGGGCGCTACATCTTTTAAATGGATGTAGGTGGTTATGTAGCAGGTAGCGTCGATCGTTGATAGTGGTGCTACTCCTCCTCCCTTCAGCAGTTCTGGTGAGCCCCATTTCCTCCCGGGGCCGTGTGTAGTTACATGATGATTTCTTTTGTATATGGTGTCCCTTTTGAGGTATAGTCGGGGCCTTGTCGCCGGAAGGTCTATGTATATTCCTCAGAACTCTTAGAGGCTCCGTAGGCACTATGTGAGCTGTGTATATATTTTGGGTAGTTGTCGGATTTACTCATAACCGTGATTCTGTGCCTTGAATATTGTAATTAGTATGTATGTTTTTGAAGATCTATTGTTGGTAACGGTGAAAAAGGAAAATTGACTTAATGTTATGAATATATGCTTTTGATTTATCTCTTACTAACTCATGTAAATGATGTATGCTATAAACACGGGGGAGAAATGAGTCGGGTAGGAAAGGCTAAACAGGCTTGCTTGACGGGGTTCACTCGGTTAGGCGCCGGTCCCGTCCTCGGTTTTGGGGCGTGACATGCTTAGTCTCATGCGATGGACAAATAGTAAGTAGGAGTAGAATATTTCTTAGCTGGAGATATATTTGCGCTTGGAAGTTCGGTCTTTATGAAGATAATGATTCTAAGGTGCGCATGTACTTGCGGCCATTCCTTGTTCCTCCATCCAAAGGAAAATTGTGATTTTACGAGGGAGGTTGGTTCGTGCCTTTGTCATCTTGCTTTTCTCCGCTCCATGTTGGAGTCCTGCTCAAGTCACCATGGGTAGCATTTGGCTAAAAAATAAAGTTTTTCAATAATACGTATGCATATTTATTCAAAACATAGTAATATGTGATTTAATAATCGATTAGATGAACCAGTAACTGTGACATTATTAGAGACATTGCGACCTTCTTGCCGTAGAATTTTGAGGGTCCTTCTCAAAATTCTGCCCCAGTTATCTAGACGAACTTCTGGCTATTCCGCGTATGGTGCCGTTAGCTGAACTTGCTTCAGAATTTTGAGGGTCCTCCTCAAAATTCTGCCCCAGTTTCTGATTGTGGGGAAAATGGAAATTATATTGTATTGTGACCGAACCCACAGGGTTGCCTACGTATCTCCTCTTAAAAGGGATTCAGGTCAAGCGTAGTTCAATTACATCATATGAAGAAATGCAAATAGTTTACAGATAGTATGTTTTGACTGCGTCTGAGTTGATGGGTTTTGGCCAAATTTCTCCATCCATCTCTGCGAGTATGAGTGCTCCTCTTGTTAGTACCATGTGAACCATATAAGGTCCTTTCCAGTTGGGTGAGAATTTCCCTTTGGCTTCATCCTGATGTGGAAAAATCCGTTTCAGCATCAGCTGCCCCGGTGTGAATTGTCTAGATTTGACCCTTTTGTTGAAAGCTTTAGACATTCTGTTCTGATAAAGCTGACCATGACATACCGCATTCATCCTTTTCCCATCCATGAGGGATAATTTCCCATAGAGGCTTCTTATCCATTCTGCATCACTGAGTTTAACTTTGTGTATAATTCTCAAGGAAGTAATTTCTACCTCGGCGGGGATGACGGCTTCAGTACCGTATACCAATAGGTAAGGAGTTGCCTTGATTGACGTGCGGACTGTGGTACGGTATCCCAAAAAGGAAAATGTTAACTTCTTGTTCCATTGTTTTTGTTCTCTACCATCTTCGTTAGTATCTTCTTGATATTCTTATTGGCGGCCTCCACATCTCCATTCATCTGGGGTCAGTATGTTGTTGAGTTTTGTGCTTGATTTTGAAGTTTTCACACATGGATTTCATTAGATAACTGTTTAGATTGGCGGAATTATCAGTGATGATGGATTCTAGGACCCCTTATCGACAAACAATACGGTCCTTGACAAAATCTGCGACGACTTTCTTGGTTACAACTTTGTAAAATGCGGCTTCAACCCACTTTGTGAAATAGTCGATGGCCACTAGTATGAACATGTGCCCGTTTGAAGCGGTGGGCTCGATTGGTCCAATGACATCCATTCCCGAGGAAGCAAAAGGCCAAGGTACACTTGTTGCATTGAGTTCATTTGGAGGTACCCTTATAATATCTGCGTGTATCTGGCATTGATGACATTTCTGGACATACCGGATGCAGTCTGTTTCCATAGTCATCCAAAAGTATCCAACTCTGACTAGGAAGAAACCATTCATATGTGGCTTGTATGTTCTGGCGTGTATCTCTTCAAGTAGTTTGGAGTCTTTTTTGGTGTCAACACACCGTAATTGCCCTAGATCATGAATTCTTCTATACAGAATTCCTCCGCTTTGGAAGAAATTGTTGAACAACCTCTGAAGTGTGCGTTTCTGAGTGTGGTTTGCAAGCTCTTGATATTCTCCTTTTGCCAAATATTCTCTGATATCATGGAACCATGGATTCCCATTTGTTTCTTATTAAACATGAGCACAGCAAGCTGGCCGATTATGGATTCTTACCGAAATGGGATCGATGAAGTTCTTGTCCGGGTGTTGTATCATGGAGGACAGAGTGGACAGTGCATCTGTGAATTCATTATGGATTATGGGGACATGTCGTAACTCTATCTTCGTGAACCTCTTCATCATTTCTTGTACGTGATGCAGATATGGTAGTATTTTGGTGTTCTTTGTATCCTATTCTCCTTGTACCTGGTGCACCTGCAGGTATGAATCAAAAATCACCAGCAATTCCTGAATATTCATGTCTACAGCCAAATTGAGCCCTAATATGCAGGCTTCATACTCTGCCATATTGTTGGTGCATGGAAACATGAGTTTTGCGGACACCAGGTAGGGTTGACCGGTTTCTGAAACCAAAACGGCTCCGATACCGACTCCTTTGGAATTTGCAGCTTTCGAAAAACATTCTCCAGCCGTCGTAGGCTTCAGCAATATCTTCTCTTACAAATGACACTTCTTCATCAGGAAAATACGTTTTCAGTGGTTCGTATTCTCCTCCAACAAGATTCTCTGCGATATGATCTGCTTATGCATGTCCCTTAACTGCCTTCTAAGTTACATAGATGATTTCAAACTCACTCAGCAGTATTTGCCATTTGGCCAGCTTTCCTGTAGGCATTGGCTTCTGAAAGATACACTTCAGTGGACCCATTCTCGATATGAGATATGTGGTATAAGCACAGAAGTAGTGCCTCAGTTTCTGGGCTATCCATGTCAGAGCACAGCAAGTGCGTTCCATCATAGAGTACCGTGCTTCATAAGGTGTGAACTTCTTGCTCAGATAATATATGGCCTGCTCTTTTCTAGTACGGAAAGGTAGAGAAGTAGTGGTCTACCAGGTTCTGGCGGAACTAGGACAGGTGGTGTGGACAGGTATTCCTTGATTTTGTCAAAATCCTTCTGACAGTCTTCAGTCTAGCTAGTGACGGCATCCTTCTTCAGAATTTTGAAAATTGGTTCACATATTACAGTTGATTTCGCAATGAAACGGCTGACGTAGTTGAGACACCCCAAGAAACTCACCATGTCTTTCTTGTTCATTGGTAGTGGTAACTCCTAGATAGCTTTGACGAGTCTAACTCAATTCCTCGGCGGTTGACAATGAACCCTAACAATTTTCCGGCAGGAACTCCAAAGGCACATTTTGCGGGGTTCAGTTTCAGGTTGTACTTCTGAAACCGGTCAAAGAACTTTCTCAAATATGCTATGTGATCTGTGGCCTTCTTGGATTTGATAATGACGTCATCCACATGTACTTCTATCTCCTTGTGTATCATTTTATGGCCCTCGTGTAGGTGGCCCCAGCAATGTTTAAACCAAACGACATCATTTTGTAACAGTATACTACCCATGGAGTGATGAAAGGTATTTTCTCCGCGTCTTCATCGTCCATCCAAATCTAATGATAACACGCGATGCAATCTACAAAGGATTGAGGTTCATTATTGGCGCAATTGTCGATCAGTATGTGTATATTTGGTAGTGGGAAATCATCTTTGAGATTTGCTCTTTTTAAATCCTGATAGTCGACACACACCCTGACTTTTCCGTCTTTCTTCGGAACTGGCACAATGTTGGCAACCCAAATGGATATTCAACTACCTTGAGGACCCTAGCTTTTATCTGCTTGCTGACTTCTTCCTTGATTTTCAGACTCATGTCTTGTTTGAACTTTCTGAGTTTCTACTTTACTGGTGGAAACATTTGTCATGCCCCGAACCTAGGGGCGAGACTGGCACCCGGTGCCTCATCTATCCTTGCGTACCAATTTGCGACTCAGGAATTCTGGATATATAATGTCATACTTTGGCCAGGGGCCATATTGCAAAACAATTTGCGAAGAAAAATATAAAACTGAATAGAGACGAACGCTGACTAAATGTCAACATAAAGCTAGGTCGGTGGGTCCGTCATAACTACTATAACTGACAAGCCAACAAAATATACGTACAGGGCCTACAAGCCCAACATACTGTACTAACTGACAGGATATGTCTACAAGCCTCTAGTGAAGGATGTACTGTGATCAGAACAGGGCCCCGACCTACCCATAACCTATCTACATACATACACAAGATGTACACAAAACTTCTAGACCCGGCAACTCCAAAGGATGGGGAGCTTACCGATAAAGCTGAACTCGGGCAACACTTACTAAGGAGGTCTACCCATCTGTCTATCTGAACCTGCATGCATGAAATGCAGCACCCCGAGAAAGGGACGTCAGTACGAAATAATATACCGAGTATGTAAGGCAATATACAGAAAGCTGAAACTGGACTGATAATCTGAACATATGTTTACCTGCTGATACTGACCCAACTCTCTCAATAGTAAGTAAAATAGATGTCTGGCCATATAAGGCTCGGTATGTATATATATATATATATATATATATATATATATATATATATATAATATGTTATGTCGTAGTAGGCTCGCTCATAGGCGCTCGGCCATAGGCTCTGTATCTCGACCAACTGGGCTCGCTCATAGGCGCTCACCCCCAGTAGGCTCAATATATAACTTACCATCTTATCAAAGGTTGCCCAATAGGGGGCCTACCCATCAATTATAGCTCGATGGTAATGAAAATACTATAATACTGTATATATAGACTCTCTGCTCTCTTGACTTGAAAAAGAAAATACTCAAATGAATATGAAGTCCCAATAAAGATAATATTGTAACTTACAAAACTAGGAAAATATACGTAAATTCCGGGATATGAATTTTTCTTTATGCCTCGTTATCAAACTTGTGTAATTACCAGATCATGCAGAATGAAGGAAGAGATTAGCCTTAACATAACTGGAGTAGGGAAAAATTCGTATGATATTCTTGGAAAAGGTTGCACCGTACTTCTTTAGAACCGCAAAATTTTACGTAGCTATAATTTCAATACTTCTCGTTGGAATTGTTTTGTCGCAAGAAATTTTGTTGAAACTTGCTAGATTATAGCGTCTGTTTGAATGTTTGAATTTAGGAAGATGTTATAAAATTTCTTTCAGAAACTTGCTAGATTGAGGGACATCTGTTTGAAATGGTTCCTTTAGGAAATTCTAAGATCTCTTACTTGTTTCTTTAAGTCTAATGAAGCCAAAATGCTAAATGACTTGCATGTTATGATGCCACATTTCAATTAAGGTCTTTAGTCACTTATTTTAAATGGAGGGGCTGCCGCATTTAGTCATTATTACATAATCCCTAATTAATTAGGTAATATCCCATTACCCAATAATTAACCAATTACCCACACAATTAGAATTATCTCAACTTACTTAAAACACTACTCATTTTTAATACACCTTATACATCATACTATCGTGGTCGTATGGTACCTTGTATGGTACTAGTTCATAACTATCAGGTGTTATAGCTCGGACCGTACTTTATCCAAATTCGACAACATTCAACGAAACTCATTTTCTTTAATTTGTGTACTCTTTCCTTCATGACACTTACTTATTTCTTGTTATAAATAGCATTAATATGCTAACCTCAAGATAATCTCATCCTCGAGTTTATGTCAATTAACTGAAGATGAAACCTTAATGTACGAAAAACGCGAGATGTAACATCCTTCCCCTCTTAGAAATATCCGTCCTCGAATGTCTACTCTTAGATACTTTGGAAAACTTTTTGCCAGAGTCTCTTCCATAAAATAGACTAAAACCAACATGTACGCAGCCAAAAAAACATAATATTCATGGCACACATGGCCACTGTCTATAAATAGCAACACTTTGCTTCACACAACTGTCCATTATAAATTCTGAGAGTCAAAAATGAGAGCTTACTGACCTACTGGCCTGAATAGAGTTTTGCTGAGGTATCCCACCTCGAGCCATATCTTCAGCTTGAAATAGGTGGGTGTATTTAGACTTCATTTCTTCCTCCGCTTCCCACGTCATCTCTTCCACATTCTTGCTCCTCCATAAAACCCTCATGGAGGTTATTTCCTTACTCCGTAGCTTGCGGATTTGTCGGTCTAGGATGGAAACCGGGATTTCCTCGTATGACAAGTTCTCTGTAATCTGTACATCATCCATGGGCAGCACTCGAGTAGATCTCCAATGCACTTCCGTAGCATTGATACGTGAAAAACCGGATAGACAGACTCCAATTCTGAGGGTAATTCTAACTCATATTCTACTTGGCCCACTCTCCAATATACCGTGGGCTAAGTTTGACTTACTTGCCAAACCTCATCACACTTTTCATAGGTGACACCTTTAAGAATACCCGGTCATTAACCCCGAACTCTAATTTTCGTCGCCGCACGTCATAATATGACTTATGAAAACTATGAGCTGTCTAGAGTCGCTCCCGTATGAGCTTTACTTTTTCTATGGCCTGTCGAACCAGGTCTGGCCCCTGTAACCCAGATTCTCCAACATCAAACCACCCTATAGGAGATCTGCAATTACACCCATACAAAGCCTCGTACGGAGCCATCTAGATACTGGAGTGGTAATTGTTATTATATGCAAACTCGATAAGAGGTAGATGTTCATCCCAACTTCTTTTAAAATCCAACACACATGCTCGTAACATATCCTCGAGCGTCTGAATTGTGTGCTCGGCTTGTCCATCAGTTTATGGATGAAAAGTTGTGCTGAGATTCACCTGAGTTCCTAGACCTCTCTGAAATGACCTCCAAAATATGTTGTAAGTTGGGCCCCACGGTCAGATATAATAGATACGGGTACTCCGTTTAGTCGCACTATCTCCTTAATATATAATTTTGCATAATCTTCTGATATATATGTAGATCTGGCCGGTAGGAAATGAGATGATTTCGTGAGCCTATCGACTATCACCCATATGGAATCGAACTTACGATGAGAACGAGGTAAACCCGTGATAAAGTCCATGTTTATCGCCTCCCACTTCCATGTCGGGATCTCTATAGTCTGCATTAGCCCTCCGGCTATCTTCAGCTTCTGGCAACTAGGGCATTGAGCGACATACTCATCAATGTTTTTCTTCATATCGTTTCACCAATACACATCCTTAATGTCATGATACATCTTCGTCGACCCAGGGTGAATGGAGTACCACGAATAATGCGCCTCTAATATAATCTTGTCTCGTAGCCCTGCTACATCTGGAACACACAAATGACCCATGTATCTGAGAACCCCATCTCCCTTGATTTTTAACAACGACTTCTTCTGCTGTGAAACTCGCTCTCTCAACTCGACCAACTCTGGGTCCTCGTACTGCTTCTCCTTTACTTCAGCTATGAGAGATGATTTTGCAGTATTTTGGAGTATAACTCCACCATTGCCAGAGTCTACTAACTGAACCCCCAAACAAGCCAATTGTTGAATCTCTCTAGTTAATTGTCTTTTTTCGGCCTCTACATGTGCTAAGCTACCCATAGATCGGCAACTAAAGGCGCCTGCTACAACATTAGCTTTCCCTAGATGGTAGAGAATGTTAACATCGTAATCTTTCAATAACTCAAGCCATCGCCTTTGTCGCAAATTCAACTCTTTTTTCTTGAAGATGTATTACAGGCTTTTATGATCTATACATACATCAACATGAACACTATATAAATAATGCCACCATATCTTAAGTGCCTGGACAACCGCAGCTAATTCGAGGTCGTGGGTCAGATAATTCTGCTCATGCTTCCTTAACTGCCTTGAAACATACGCAATTACTTCCCCATGTTGCATCACGACACATCATAACCCGACACCTGAGGCATCACAATACATGGCATAACTATATGGACCCCTCTGGAATTGCTAGAACTTGCGTTGAAGTCAACTTGTTTTTAAGCTCCTGGAAACTCCGCTCTTAAGCCTCCATCCACTGAAACTTAGTTGCTTTTTGCGTCAACTTTGTTAATGGTGCCAAAAGAGAAGAAAAGCCCTCTGCGAACCTCTGGCAGTATCCTGCTAAGCCTAGAAAGTTATGAACCTCTGTTGGAGTGGTAGGTCTAGGACAGTATTTCACGGCCTCAATCATCTGAGTGTCTACCTTTATACCTCCATCGGATACAACATGCCCCAAGAATGCTACAGACTTCAACCAGAACTCACATTTAGAAAACATAGCATATAATTTACTATCATGGAGGGTTTGGAGTACCGCTCGTAATCTTTCAATAACTCAAGCCATCGCCTTTGTCGCAAATTAACTCTTTTTGCTTGAAGATGTATTACAGGCTTTTATGATCTGTACATACATCAACATGAACACCATATAAATAATGCCACCATATCTTAAGTGCCTGGACAACCGCAGCTAATTCGAGGTCGTGGGTCGGATAATTCTGCTCATGCTTCCTTAACTGCCTTGAAACATACGCAATTACTTTCCCATGTTGCATCAGGACACATCCTAAGCCGACACCTGAGGCATCACAATACATGGCATAACTATATGGACCCCTCTGGAAGTACTAGAACTTGCGCTGAAGTCAACTTGTTTTTAAGCTCCTAGAAACTCCGCTCACAAGCCTCCGTCCACTGAAAGTTAGTTGCTTTCTGCGTCAACTTTGTTAATAGTGTCGAAAGAGAAGAAAAGCCCTCTACGAACCTCCGGCAGTATCCTACTAAGCCTAGAAAGCTATGAACCTCTATTGGAGTGGTAGGTCTAGGACAGTATTTCACGGCCTCAATCATCTGAGTGTCTACCTTTATACCTCCATCGGATACAACGTGCCCCAAGAATGCTACAGACTTCAACCAGAACTCACATTTAGAAAACATAGCATATAATTTACTATCATGGAGGGTTTGGAGTACCGCTCGTAGGTGGTCTGCATGCTCATCCCCTGAACGTGAATAAACCAAAATATCATCAAGAAAGACTATCACGAACAGATCTAAATATGGCCGGAATAGGTTGTTCATCAAGTCCATAAATACGACAGGTGCATTTGTCAACCCGAAGGACATGAAAAGAAACTCGAAGTGGCCATATCGGGTCCTAAAAGCTGTCTTGGGGATATCTCTCTCCCGAACTATAACCTGGTTCTACCCCGACCTCAAATCTATCTTTGAAAAGCATCTAGCTCCCTGCAATTGATCAAACAAATCTTTTATCCTTGGAAGTGGATACTTATTCTTAATAGTTACCTTGTTCAGTTACCTATAATCGATACACATCCTCAACGAGCCGTCTTTCTTCCGCACACACAGTACCGGTGCACCCCAAGGTGAAGTACTAGGCCTGATAAAATCTTTCTCCAGCAAATCATTTAACTGCTCCTTCAACTCCTTCAATTCGGCAGGTGCCATTCTATAAAGAGGGGTGGATATTGGTTGAGTTCCCGGGAGAAAATCGATGGCAAAATCAATCTCTCGCTCTGGGGGAATACCTGGAAGTTCATCTAGAAATACATCTGTGTACTCTTTTACTACTGGAATAGACTAAAGCATAGGTATCTCAGTATCTATATCTCTAACTCGCACAATATTATAAATGCACCCTTTTGCGATCATTTTCCTCGCCTTCAGATAGGAAATAAACCTACCTCTGGGTGTCGCTGTATTACCTACCCACTCAAGGACTGGATCACGCAGAAAATGAAATCTAGCTATCTTTGCTCGACAATCAATTGTGGCATAGCAAGCTGCCAACCAGTCCATGCCCATGATAGCATCAAAATCCAACATCTCTAGCTCAACTAGGTCGGCTAAAGTATCGAGGTTTTGCAGCAGAGTATGAAAGGGGGCTTGGAGTGTTCTATGCCATCTTTGGCTTGCGATGTAGCATTGGAAGGTACGAGATGATCCGTGGTATTTGAGACAGCATGGTCTCGTGATATAAGGTCACTCAAGACGAGTGCGGATTTGGGCTCACAATGTTTTGAATGAAGCTATTGTTGTTTCGAAGACAGCTAAGGATAACTTAAAAGGAGTTAATATTTGTTAGCCATGGTGGGGATGGCATACTGATGGAGATTATCAGTTCCTCCAGAGCGACTAGATTATGCATGCGATTTGTGACGGTATGTGCGAGGCTTATCGACCGTCGTAATAGATTTTATTCGGAAGTATTCAAGAATCATGGCATGTTATGCGTAGGCTGACCCCAGAAGGGTTATGGTGGTTTACACCACTACTTGAGGATTTGTATATTCTATAGTTATGAGGATTCATTCGCGTGTTGTTATGGATCTCTTGGAATGAGTTAAGTAGAAAGTTTCTATATGATGAAGTGTTCACCCTAATAGTGGTTCAGGGGTTATGATGAAATTCTTGTGTTATCACATATTGGCATGTCAGGCGCTGTAAGTGGTATGGAATTTGAAAGTTGAGGATCGAGGTTGCATTTTGGTATTGACAAGAATGTCACGAGCTCGGATGGGAAGGAAAGGATTTAGATGTTTAGAGTAAGCTGGTATTGTCTTTAGCGTCACCTGAGAATAGTGTTTTGTGAAAAGGGGGTTTTTGCATTCTAGTTATGGATTCTTGATTTGCTTTACAACATCAGTGTGGCCGGTGGTATGGATGTGCAGACTTTCTACCTTGTGTGGAAGGTCGTGGGAGCCTGACCACGGGAAGATTGTATAAGTGTGGTGTGTAGTCACTTAATTGATTGAAGATTTAGTAAAGAATGTGGTAATATTGCTTATTAGGGAATTTATGCCTGGAGGGCGCTTGGTTCATTCGGTTGCGGAACATGGGGGTTTGCTCCGGCTATGATGGTTGTTCTTGCGTGTTATGAGAAGAAGTGGGTTATTATGGACCCAGGTAAAGCTATTAGCCTAGTTCGGTGCGAACAAGGTAGACTCGATGTTGGTGGACGGATTTAAATATGATTATGGGCTCCATATGAGTCAGGCGTGTTCATTTCGGTATAGCGCTTTTCATGGAAAGGTATTAGAACATCAGATATTGTTCCGTCTTCATTCATCTCATGTAATATTTTGTTGTTCTGTGTGAGTTGGGAAACAGCTTGATAATTTCTTATGTGTTGAGATTCCGCATAGTGATGATATTATGTGAGCAGGATGGCTCTTGAGATTCATATTTTATATCGCACCTCAGTTGTGCTTGAGTTTTGTAGCGTATGGCTCTAGCAGTCTCCCCATGATGGTATTATGCACTTAACGTGCTTGTGACCGATATTCGATGTTTTGTGGTAATGAGCAATTTAGCTCGGTGTATATCTCCTTATGTTAATTTTATGTGTGGATCGGGTGGCACGCTGCCACGGATATGTTATTTGGATCGGGTTGCACGCCGTAACAGTGTGATGTCGAGTACAGTTCCCTATATTTATTTTTCTTGTGTTTTGCTTTCTATTTTCTAAGGAAAGTTTATATTAGCTGCGTTAGTTGAGTAGTCCCTTCCTGAGTCATTTCTTTGTGTATCATGTTTGAGTTGTGTCCTATTGGCACATTGTGGCATCATATGAGATTTTGGCAGAATCTGGGGGGACTTATGGCCTGAACAGTTCATACTGGGTGAGACGAGATTATTGGATCAGGGATAAGTGCGATAAGATTATGTGAAGTATATTAAAGGACAAATACCATTATTTGGTTCGTAATGAGGTGATGATTCTGGTCAAGAGGAGAGATCCAATGATTTGTTGACTCTGCAGTTGGTTATAAATTTCTATACATCTCCTCCGTTGTGGTGGTATCGTAATCGTTATAGCAAGACTTATATATATATGTGTCATGAGGTGCGTTGGGGGCATTAGATTCGTTGAATTCTAGCTATTAAGATCAGGAAACATCATTATGGTTAGATGATGAATTATGCGGTGTATGGTGCTAATTCAGCAAAGGAATGCAGTCATGTTCTCGTACATCGTGTAGTGATTGATATAATGTTCCTATATTGGAATCATGCCTGGCAGAGGGTTTCAGATATTGAAACCTGGTTCTAAGGCCCATTTGCCTAAATAAAAGAGGATATCTTCAGATTTGTTCGAGCAAATTTACTCAACTAAGTGGTGGTAGCACAGGTAGGTGCACGAGGTGTTAAACAGTGATTTCAGACAACTCCAAAGCAGTTCTTAGCATGTTCGAGGAAGAATGTATGTTTAAGTATGAGAGAATGTAACGACCCGACCAGTCGTTTTGAGATCTAACGCGTCATTTGGCGGTTGGAGCCCATGAACAGCTTCATTTCAGGTATTATGACTCATAGGCGCAGTCGAAATTGAATTTCGGAAAGTTCGGAGTCAATTTGGAAAGAAAATTCTCATTTCAGAAGCCTTAAGTTGGAAGAATTGACTAAGAATGGATTTTTGAGTAAACGACATCAGAATCAGGATTTGAAGGTTCCATAAGGTTCGTACGATGATTTCCGACTTGGACGTATGTTCAGATCGGGTTTTGGATGACCCGGGAGCGTTTCGGCATATATTGTGGAAGTTAGCATTTTAGAAGGAATTTCATAAGTCTGGGTTGAGTGCATTTCAGTAATATTGATGTATGTTTGGTATTTTGAGCCTGGGAATAGCTCCGTATGGTGATTCTGGTGTTGGGAGCGCAATCGGAAGTAAATTCGGAGGTCGGTAGGTCATTTTGGAGTTATTTGGCTAAGTTAGAAATTTTATTATTTTAAGAAGTCCGACCAGAAGTGCAAATTTTGATATCGGGGTCGGATTCAGATTCCAAAAGTTAGAGCAGGTCCGTAATGTTGAATCGGACGTGATTTGATGGGTTTCGGCATCGAATGTAGAAGTTGGAGATTTCAAAGTTCATAAAGGTTGAATTGAGTTGTGATCCATTATTTCGAATTTATTTGATTTGATTTGAGGCCTCGAGTAGGTCTGTGTGATGTTATGGGACTGGGTTGTCCCGGGGGCCTCGGGGTGGTTTCGGGTCAATTTTGAGTGAATTGTTGTTGTTGGTTTGCTGGTGTCGAAGTTGTTCTTCGCAAACGCGGAGGGCCTCACGCGTTCGCGAATAAGGAAATTCGGAGGCTGCTGAGATTGGCCTATGCGAACGCGGAGAGGGGAATGTGAACGCGAAGGCTTGGGCTGAGACTACTACGCGAACGCAGGGCTTGGTATGCGAATGCGTAGAAGGAATTTGGGAGTTGGGCCAAGGGTCGTTTGGCCTATGCGAACGCGAAGGACGGCATGCGAACGCGAAGGGTCAGGGCATCTGACCTTCGCGAACGCATTTTGAGTGTCGCAAACGCGGAGAAGAAAAAAATGGGGCTGAAGCAAATTATGCTTCGCGAATGCTAGGGCCTTGCCGGGTTCACGAAGAAGGGCAGTGTTGGGCAGTGAAGTGTTTTAAAAGACGGGATTTGGCCATTGCTTTCCATTTTTCTCTTGGTTGGACGATTTTTGGAGAGCTTCAAGCGGGGATTTTCGTCATCTATGTCAAGGTAAGTTGTTTCTACTCTTTTCATGTTAAATACAAGATTTGTATATAGATTTGGTCATGGAAATTAGTAGAAATTTGGGATTTTGAAGAAAAACCTAGAATGTGTATGTTTGGATTTTGACCACGAATTTGGGCATGAAATTGAAAGAGAATTATATAATTGAGTTCGTAAAGTTATGGGTAATATTTATCTTCGAAAATTTTTGGAATACGGACACGTGGGCCCGAGGGTAATTTTGTCAACTTTCCGAGCGGAGTTGGAAATTTATATAAATTGCATTTTTATAAGTATTAAAGTATATTTTTATTTGGTTTCCCCGTTATTTGGATAGTTTTGGGGCGTTGTGCATCAATGTGAGTCATCGGAAGGGCTTGGAAGACGGTTATGAATCTTCGAACCGAGGTAAGTCTCCTTTCTAACCTTGTAAGAGGGAATTGTCCCCATAGGTGAAATAATTAAATATGTGCTACTATTTGTGGGGGCTACGTACGCACGAGGTGACGGGAGTCCGTGCGTAGCTACTATTATGCATGTGCCTGGGTAGTCTAGGACCCACTAGCATGCTTTACTTGTTGTACTTGTAAATTTTGCTGATAAAATTAGACTGTTTAATATCATCGAATTAGTAATGAATATCTAAGAAGGTTAAAATTTATTTTCTTAATCATCTAAAAAGAGAATTGATTTTCCTTGGATAAATATCCACTGATAAATTTCCTGATTTACTATTTGAATGTGTGTATATATATGAGTACCTGTGTCGCATGTATGATTCGCGAGCGGGATAAATCTATTATTTATATTAGACTGCGTCGCATGTACGATTCGCAAGCGGGGTACTAGATGCATCTATGGTTCGATCCGTTCGACCCTTTGGCTGCACAGTTTAAATTTATCGTTGGTTCGAGCCGTTCGACCCTCGGCATACTTGCGCATGATATTTGCTGAGCATTTTCTCTGATTTTTAACATTTTACTGGCCTTGAATTATAAGTTGCCAACTGAAATGACGAAGACTAAAGAAAATTTGTAAATGTGGAAGAAGTTGTTATTTCCTATCACTATATGTTAATTACCTATGATATCCATGCTTAGCGACACCCTTAATTTTATTAAATTGACCTCTAGCAAGTGTCAAATTCGACCTCTCGTCACTACCTCTTCGAGGTTAGGGTTGTTTTCGTACTCATACTACACTTGTTGTGCATTTCTATTGCACATGTACATGTATATCTGGTGGGCCCGCTTGACGCAATGATGTGGTTGACCCAGAGACTTAGGAGAGCTGCTTCTCTCGAGACGACCCGCAGCCAACAGAGTCTTCCTCGGATGTATTGTACTTTCTTTACTGTCCCATTTGTATTCTGGACGGTTATTGTATTTCATTTGGTTTTTCTTAGAAATTGCTCATGCACTTGTGACACCGGGTTTTGGGATGATTTTGGGATGTACTTGTTAATTGAAGTGTTAAAACCTTGTTACTTACTCAGTAAATGTTTATTGATTTTCATATAATGAAATGAAAAGTAACAATTTCGAAATACTAAAATAGGAATTTTTATTATCTAATGAGTGTTGGCTTGCCCGACAATGGTGTCCGGCGCCATCACGACCTTGATGGATTTTGGGTCGTGACAATCTCCTTCTTGAATAATCCCAATTGACCCTTCCGGGTCCCATTCTTCATCAGTCTCTATCACATTTACTCCCTCGCCCCAATGATCCGGGAGGGGATTGTTGTGCATGTTAGGTGCAGCCTTCTTTGCTTGTATGACCTTGGTATCGATTAGTGTCTTGATTTTATCTTTTAGGGTGAGACATTCATCAATTGTATGACCCTTCATGCCAGAGTGGTAGGCACATGTTTTGTTTGGGTTGACCCATTGAGAAGAGTTTTCAATGGCAACAGCGGGAATAGGGGTGACATATCCAGAAGCTTTCAGTCTCTCGTATAATTGATCGATAGGTTCAGCAATAGGGGTGTATTGTTTGGGTGGCCTGCAGTCGGAATTTGGTCTAGGTTTCTTATAGTTTTGGTGGACAATGAGAAATATGTTTGCTGGGTGTTATAAGCGTGGTAGGCAGTGGCGGGTTGTGGATATCTGGGAGGTGAAGGCTGATATGTGGGTGGAGGTGTTTGGTATGCGAGAGGAGATTTTGGGCCTTGGGATACCATCACGGCCCCTACTTCTTTCTTCTTTTATATACCCCCTGACTGCAATGCTTTTTTTGTAGCATGTAATGCCTCAAAATTAGTTACCATACCGCTCTTGATCCCTTCTTCAATCCTTTCCCCTAGCTTGATGATGTCAGAGAATTTGTGATTCTCGATAACCATTAACCTTTTCATAGTATTGTGGATCCTGGGCCCAGACGAATAACTTGTTCATCTGCTCTTCTTCCAATGCCGGCCTTATTTTCTCATCTTCTGATCTCCATCGAGTAGCATACTCGCGAAAAGTCTCTGTTGGCTTCTTCTTGAGATTTTGTATGTAGAAGACGACTAGTGCATTTTTTATTATTATACCTTAATCAGTCCATGAAATCTGATTCCATGCTTACCCAGCTAACCCACTTCTTGAGATTTTGACTGATGTACTACGATAGGGCGTCCCCAGTGAGACTTCTCATGAACAGCTTCATGCGAATCCTTTCATCTTTTTCAACTCCTACGAGCTTGTCACAGTACGTCCTTAGATGCACCTTGTCCTCCGTCTACAAGGTAAATAGCTTAGCTTAGAGCACAGTGTATTCGCCACTTCTGTCAAACATCTCGAACTTAAGAGGTTTGTAACCCTGCGGCAGTTTTACGTCTAGATGAATACACAGATCTTCATAATCCAAACCCTCAATGCTTTTACCCCCTTCGACACCCTGGACTTGGATTGTGAGCTTCTTAAGTTCCTATGCCATATTCTTGATTAGCAGGTCCTTCTTGGGGGATTCTGGTGTGTATGGGGTTTGTTGAGTGGGGTAAGGTAGGATTTCTACATATATGGGGTTGCTTTGATGGATACCGGGGATTTGAATGTAGTGGTGATCATTGGTTGAATTTTGCAGATCGGGAGTAGTTTGCGGTGTATTTTGAGAAGTATGGTAGGTAGTAGTTTGTGGATACTGAGTTTGAAGATGTTGGTTTTGATGAGGAGTTGGTACTGGTGGAGGGTTAGGATTTTGTTGAGGTGTGGCATATTGGTGGGGTGCGGGAGGATTTTGTGGATGTTGGTTCGGTGTGTTTTGAGGAGGTGTGGGTTCTAGGCGTTTTGCTGGTTAATATCAGGGAAGTTTAAAGTGAGGGAGAGGTTTGCCAAGTTGCGGACCTGCTCAAGTTCTCCTTGCAATTCCAGTATTTTCTACTCCAACCGTAGAACCAAATCATTTTGTACCGGAGTACTCCGACCATCTGAAGTTTCAACATTTTCCACGTGTGCAGCGTTATCTTTCTTGATACCACTCATGTCATCCATCTTAGCCTTTCCCTCACTTTTAGGATCACTTGGAGGAAGAGGTGGTGGACGACCTCTGGATCTGGTATAATATGCTGATGATGGCAGTATGCACAAACCAACCTTAGGGGATGGGAATAATCAAAACAAAGAAAAAGCAAAAAGGTAAACAAGTCAGTAGGGAATTTTGGTAGGATATTTGCATGTATCATAAATTTGCGCCGTAAGTTTTGGGGACCTCATTGTGCCTGAGGTAGGCCTAGAGACACGTAGATTTAGAGAAACTTAATGCCAATAATTACCTTATTTCATTAATGTAATAAATAAGTCAAACCTATAAAATGACAATAATAAAAGGAATTGCTAATGGCATTTTCCTTATTACAATCAATTTCTAAAACGACTCTAGAAAATCAAGTAAACAATAGATCTAATCTACTTGGTCCCGGAGGGACCCTCTCCAAGCTTGGCCTTCTTGGTCCCATTGATCAGATTCCCCAGGTCGCGCATGTCTAGTAGCAGATACGCCCTTGCTAGGTGTCCTCCTTCGTTGCCCTCTGCATTCTGGCAATCCACGATCCTTTTCCTCATTTTTCCTTCAAGTTCCATCAGACCCTGCTCTAAGTACTCCAACCTCTCCATTGATTTTGTAGCAATTTCCCTCCATTCATTGATTGATCCCATGTCTACCTTGTGTTGTTCCAAATGTCTGGCCTCAGACTCGAGGATTCTCTTGCACAACCTCTTGTATTTCACATGTGCTTCGGCAGCTTCGTCATGACCCTGTTTCCTCGATCAATCCCTGGCTCGACTTCTCTCGGTATGTCATCATCCAACCATGATAGGTGGAAATACACATGACCGGCACGATGTTGATCTGGCTCGATGGTATCCTTCTCCACAATAATCTTCAAATGCCACATGTGTTGGGCCTCACACTTGTAAAATTGGCATAACCTTGAAAGTATGCTTTGTAATGACTCATCTTGGAGACTCGCGGTATGACTTGTTTACTCCCAACCTGTCTCATGACTCTGATAAGAACATAAGGATATATATCCCTCAACCCGATCAACACCAAATTAGGAACATCCCTGGACCTGATGATGAACTCGGTAGTAGGGAACCACTTGAACATCCAATGGACCTTGTCATCAATTAGATTGCTGAAGAAGTGTACCCAATCCACAACGTTTTTCGGTTGTGCAAACATGTCTGGGATGAAATCCATTCTTTTCGGATGGTGGAAAGCTATGTGGTCATTCCATGGTCTTTGTGGAAATTCCTGATGGTACTGTCCTCTTTGAAGATGCTCCAACAACCATATCTGCAGCAACAAATTGCAACCCTCAAAATGTCAAAATCCCTTCTTGCAGCGGTCCAGGGCTCGGTATATTTCTGCTACGATCATTGGGACAATAGTGTAACTCTGCCCCTCAATCCCTTCCATTAAAATCTTTGTTACCATAGCCAAATGATTGTGAATCCTGTCTCGTTGGATTGGAAATACTATCATACCCAGAACAGACGATGAACACGAAAACCGACGATGAGTCCAACCTAGGGAAGTGATGGAAAACTCATCATGAGAAATACGGTATGATTTGTTGTGCCCATAACGCTCGGAAAGGAAGTCGAAAGGTATGTAAGACTTCTTCAATCATACTAACTCGTCATTCTTTTTAAGACCTATCATTTTCAAAAAAAACCTAGAAGTGCGATTTTCCGGTACCAACAGACCAGGACTATCCCAGGGTAGCCCAGCAAAACCTCCTATTTCCTCCAGAAGGGAAGTCATCTCTATATTACCAAAATGAGAAACGGGCCTCTTTTCGTCCCAGAATATGGTAGCAGCCTCGATCAGTACATTGTTTGGCTAAATGTCTAACAAGGAGGGTAAATTTCTGAGAACCCTCTTCACATGGTTTTTGTCGCTTGGCGAGAGATTTACCCACCAATCCAGAAATAAAGGTGGGATACTTCGGACCATGCCAAAACTGGGGACCTTGTTCCTCATTTACTACAAAATAGATAAAGTTAGCCTTTTCCCCCTCCGGCTTTGACTACTTACACATTAATGATTAGTATATCGGCATGTCTTCTCCAAATAATTCACATATCATGATCGTGCCCGTTGGGATTATGAAAATCCCGATGGGCTTTGGACAAGGCTTTCCTTAGAGGGTTATTATCTGGACAACATATTAACCCATGCTAGGTTTGGACATGATGCATGCACAGTTAAGATCAGAGTAGGGTTTTCTATAGAAGTCTAGACTGGTACCATCAAGCGGACAACTTCGAAAGGGTAAGGCACGAAACTGTCAACTGCACCGCTGATCGGCTAGTTTTACCGCAAATAAGCCTTTCCAAATTTAAAAAGAGTAACATAGGAAGAACGCGGACACTCATCAAGTGTCGCTATGGTATTAATTGCGCACGAGTGGAATATGATGCAGAGCATGTAATTATGCAAAAAGTGAAATAACATCTTGTCAAGTATTTTATATGATCAAAGCGATAAATGTGGTATTTAATAATTGTAAAGACAGGAAAGAGTTAGTTCGTATAATGGAAAAATTATAGTAAAGCGGTAAAAGGGGTAGGGATTGGAAAAGACATAAAGATTGAAGCCAGCGAATATGATTTGCATATAAAAAGAGAATAGGGAAGAGGATGTGCATGTAGAAAATAAATGGCGAATTTAAGCATAAAATAACAAAGGCACACTTATCGAGGGAGACTAATTCACACAAACCAAGTTCGTTATGGTAAGAACCAAAGATATCCCTAGCAGAGTCTCCATGCTGTCGAGCCCCCTTTTTCTCGCGAAATCGGGTTTTGACATTGATAACTCTTTTAAAAAGGATGAAGGGTTATTAAAAGAGAGTTTCCACCTAACGGATAATGGTGCGTTAGGTCACCATTGCAAATGACTCGGGTTTACTAGTTTACGTCACCAAAGATTGGGTAAGGGCTCAAATTACCTCGACGAGAAGGTGTTAAGCACTCCTCGACGTCCACAACGGTGGGTCCCGGCCGAACTCAAATCATGGGAATTAATCTAATAGAGAAGAGAGGGAATTATTTTAATAGGAATGGGGGACCTAATATTTTTAGCCTAAAGGATCACCCCGTGCAAACTAAATAATACTTCATAACTCCCCTAAGACGGGGGTGTTACTCGTATTATTCAGCGGGCACAGACTATCATCTCCTACTACCCGATTACTATCTCTAAAATATTTACCTAAAGTGCTCTAATCAATTATAAGTTGTACCCTACACGTGCACTACCCGTCTCTTGCCTATGTCCCAGGAGGCATTTGGACCTCTATCTTGGTTGGTTCTAAACTTAACTTAGGTTGCTCAAAAATGATAAAAAATAAACTAGGTGACATACAAAACAAATTGGCCTTTCATGTAAAGCAAATAAGGGCTCAGATTAGCCTCCACGCTTAGGCAGCAAATGCACGCAAACAAATTAGGCGCTTCTGACAGTTTCAACAATTAAAGTCCTTAGGTTCTATAAACATGATCTCTATGTGATTCTGGATTTTAATCATACTGACAGTTATGCAAAGTAATTCCTACGTGACTGAACTGTTGCCTACTAATTATAATTATAAGCGGTTAAACCTATAGACATGTTATCTAGGTGATTTACTCAGTGTTAGGCAGTGATAAGCAACGAGAATCAGTTGTTCCTATAGGCATGCTTTCTAATGGTGTTCAACGAGACAGTGTTTAAAGCCTAGTTTTAGTGCTTAACACAGATGGAGATTACCCTATAGACATGATTCCTACCTTTGATGATTGAAACTGGTTTTAGTTCTTATAGGCATGTATACTAAATGGGCAAGTATGACAATAGCATATCAATCAATTAAGAACCTTATAGGCATGACTTCTAAAAATGCAGACTTATAGAATATAAATGACCCTATAATCATGATGCCTAATGAATATGCTGCAATGCAAGTTGAACTTTGGTTATTTTATTTCCTATAGGCATGGTATCTAACATGTAAAAGCATAATGGGCAGGTTATCCACAGAACTTATTCGAGCAAAATAATACCTATAGGCAGGTTATCTAACACACAGTAGTAGAATTCATTTGAAGTAGAGTAAACACCTATAGGCAGGTTATCTAACACATTAGCAGAAGGAGCAAAGTAAACACCTATAGGCAGGATATCTACCCATTCTCATGCAAATGTTAAAATAAACCCAATTTTCCAATTTACTAATACCCCTATTATTATTACAAACAATTATTACATACCAGAATTAAATGAATGAATTACAAAGTATAAATACTATAGGAAGCCTGCAACATGCTCAAGTGCACCTGGACAGGCCAGGCCTTCAACTCATAATAGCTCCAAAAGACCATGTTCAAAGATACACAGTAACCAGCAGTGAATGATTCACCCATATCTCAAGGATAAGCATACAGAACCCAAATCTCTAGTTTGTCAGAGTTCCCAAGGACTTCAAGAACCCCGAGCAATGCTCACACTAGAGGAGAATGATCAGAACAGTTCAAGGAAAACTAGGGACCAAATCCTAGTGTGTCAGAGTTCACGAGGGTCTCATATGAACCCTGAGCAGTGCTCACACTAGGAAGGCCAAGGAACAGAACCTAAATTGCTTTTGCTTTGCGCCAGCAAAGAGTGAGGATTCAGGAGAGCAGAAAAGGATTAGGGGATACATTTAGGGATAGAATCACACATAGAACAGAAACAAATAGTAACACATTTGAACCTAAGCAGACTTAATAAAGTTTTTGAGAATTAACAAATTCATATGCTAATGAGGATCGGTACATAAACCGTTCAAAAAAATAACAAAGGTTGCAGATCGGACTAGGTCACAGAAAGAAAGCTCATTGATTAACAGTAGGTCAGGAACACGCTAATTAGTATTAGGGACTTGATTAAATAATTTAGCAGAGGTATCATAGAATATGAGCACAGAACCAAACACATGGTAAAAAGTTCAATGAACAAACTGATGAATCTGTTAAAGCACACATAATTAACCAATCCTTAGGAGAAGTATCAATGCATGTTTAATGCTAGAAGATAGTCCTAAATTACACAGAGTTAAGCAGATTTCACTAATTGATTCAATAGAGTTCAACATGTCTTAAATACAGATAATAATATTTTAGGGTAACTAGTCTAATAGCAGTAATACATTAAACGAGTAATGAAGTAGTGAAGGATTCAATAACTCACCAATTAAGATGAGACAGAAAAAAAGAATCCAGTAGTGTAGAAATTATCACCAAACGGAGATGGAACACTTGAAGATTTCTGGCCTTGGCCTCCAGCCGGCCAAAAATCAAAAGCACAGAATAATAGTATTGCTATAGAATAACAGTGTATAGTTTTGTTTATAGTGGTGAGAAAAATTCGAACTCTAAATCTGTCCTTAAAGGGGAGTGGGGGAGGGGTTTAAATAGTACTGAAATTGAACACACAAATATGGCAATAATTATTCAAAATGCTAGAAAGGAAAGCACTTAACAGTTAATAAGAAAAGAAAAATTAAAACCCAAATTTAGGTAAAATATACAAATCGGCAGAAAATAAGGCAGAGAGTTACAATAAGATGAATACAGACATATAGATAGAAACTTTAACAAAAATAATTAAAGGATCGAACCAGATTTGGTTCGATTTTGAAGAATCGAAAATCCTAATTTAGGGAAAGTAAAAATCGGCAAAAATAACAAGCAAAGAGTCATAATGAGATGCATATAGACAGAACTATTAAAAAAATAATTAAGAATCGAACCAGATTTGATTAGATCTAGAAAGATCTGACACCCTAGTTTTAGTGTAAGAAGAAAAAATCATAAAGATTCTTAGAAATTCATAGAGATTCATACCATAAAAGAGAAGGGAATAACAAAGACGGAAAAAGTTCAAGGGGTTGAACCATTTAGTTTCAAAGTTGAAGAGATCCGCTTGCCATGTATAGGCAAGCGGTATATAGAAAGTCCCAGTACCAAAGAGAGGTCAGATATGGTAAGAAATCGCTAGGGAATCCCATGTCCGGTGGGATTAGGGAAGGAGATTGGGAGGAGACGGATAGGGTTTAGCAGTGAGGTGAGACCGTTTGAAGGCGGCGATCGGTGAGAAATGTCTAGGGTTAAGGGGGTTTGGTTAATTAAAACAGACAGGTGTAACGTGGACCGTTGATCTCAGAGATCAACAGCCACGATTTAAAGGGGTTCTGGGTTGGGTAGTTAATTGGGTAAGGGTAATTGGGCCAGGGGTGATTGGGCTGGTGTAAGGGTGTGGGTTTGGGTCCGAAATTGGTTGCAAATTGAGGCCAGATTTTAAATACCCAAATTTAATTAATAAATAATTTATAAAAATAATAAATAAATAATAAAAATATCATTTGTACATAAAAACAAATAAAAACAGTTATCTAACATTATAAAAGTATAAAAAGATTATTTTTCCATAAAAAATATAAGTATAAATACATATAGGCTATTATTGCAAATGTGCAATTTAAGCCTTTAAAATGCAAATGTAATTATGCTAAAATATTTAAAATCTAATATGGGTGTAAATGATGAAATTAGATGATAAAATCATCATAAAATAATTTGTGAGGTAATTATTGAGTATTTATATAATAAAAATGCAGGAATAAATTGATTTAAAGCCTTTAAAAATTATAGAAAATTATGAAAAATATTTTTTCCCCCTTGTAAATCAAATGATGATGCATGTGCACTATTTCGAAAGTATATATATATATATATATATATATATATATATATATATATATATATATATATATATATATATATATATATATATATATATATATACGAAAGATATGAGGGAAAATTGGGTATCAACACAATTAAAATAGGCTAAAGTGATCAATCCCACACGAAAACTACTAAATTTGCACCAAAATCCAAAATCGACTCAACCTGGCCCCCGGGCCCACGCCTTGAAACCCAACGAAAATAAAAAAATCTGAAATCCCACTCACTCACGAGTCTAACCATACTAAACTTATCAAATTCCGACCTCAAATGCCCCTCCAAAACCCCAAAGTTCACTCTACAATCCCCAAGCTCCAAACCCTCAATTTTCACTTCAAAACCTCACTAATTAGGTGTAAAATCAATGGGAAAACACCATTACTAAATATAATTAGGCTCAAGGAACTTACCTCAGTGATAACCTCGAATTCCCTTCGAAAATCTCCTCAAAAATCCCCAAAGTCCGAGTTCCAAAATGTAAAAATGGGAAAAATCCCGAAGTCTGCTATTTATAGTTTCTGCCCAGTAAAATCGCACTTGCAGTACCAATTCCGCATCATCGGACCAAGCTACGCTTCTGTGGAAAATCATTTAAAATCTGCCTCTGCTCTTGCGATCACCTGACAGCATCTGCGATTGTCGCGGATGCAGAATCCTCACCGCATATGCGTTCCAAACGCGCACCTGTGACCCTAAACCCGCTTTTGCGACCACCACAAGAGTGGGAATGCCATCGCACCTGCGTCTTCTGCCCAGGTCTTCCTTAGCCGCACCTGCGACTTCTCCTTCGCTTCTGCGGCCTCGCACATGCGGTTCCCTCTTCGCAGGTGCGGTCAAACCAGTAGCAGCAACTTCAGTTGCACTTTCTCAACTCAAAACAATCTGATAACCACCAGAAATCACCCCAAGGCCCTAGAGACCTCAATGCAACATACCAACAGGTCCTATAACCCCATACGAACTTAGTCAAACCTTCGAACCACTCAAAACATCATCAAAACACCAAATTACCCCCGGATTCAAGCATAAGAACGTCTAAACTTTTGAATTCCGCAAACGACGTCGAAACTTATCAAACCACATCTGTTTGACCTCAAATTTTACTCACTGGTCAGAAATGAAACCACAAACATACTCAAATTTCCGGAATTCCATTCCGACCCTGATATCAAAATCTCCATTGCCGGCCAAAATTCCAACTTTTATCAATTCAAGCCTAATTCTACTACGGACCTCCAAAGCACATTCCGGACGTGCTCCTAAGTCCAAAATCACCAAACGAAGTTAACATAAACATACAATTTCAAATTCGAGGTCGTTTATGCACAAGTTGACATACGTCCGAGTCTTCCAACTTAAGCTTCCAATTAAGAGACTAAGTATCTCAATTCACTCTGAAACCACTCTGAACCCGAGCCAACCAACCCGGTAAGATATGATACAGTTTTAAAGCACAAAAGAAGCATAAATGGGGGAAACGGGGCTATAACTCTCAAAACGACTGGTCGGGTCGTTACAAAATATAAACACCTTGAAAATCCAATTGAAACACAGCTCCAAAATACCCTAACAAATGCAGCAAAATAGACCCCCATTTCAGCCACCAAACAACTAAATCAGTGCTTAAACCCAGCTAAAACCCACCCAGAAATAGCCCCAAAAAACAGCACAAAACCCACCCGAAACAATCCCAAATCAGTACCTAAACGCAGCTGAAAACCTCCCAAAGTCAGCCCATAAAACACCACGAAAATAGAGCCAAAAACCAGCAAAGCTTCGTTTCACCCCCAAAATAGTTGGCTTCTATCTTTGTCAAACTCAGTTTGAAGTTCGAAGTTTGAGCTTCACGACGAGGATTCGAGCTCCGTTTAGTGGTCAGGTTCCTATGTTTGTTCGACTTGGAAGTGAAAATATAATATCAACATTTATCAATATATAAAATGTCCATTCTATTACTCATTTCTTTTATTAGTTGTGTGTAGTTAGTTTAGTTATGGTTTCAAGAGTGATATTAGTTGTTTGTTCTGTAATTTATACTACAGTTTTGATCTAAAATTGACTTGTGGATTATGCCACTTAAATAGTAATCATTGGAAGCATATATGAGTTCATCAGTAAAGTTTGATTTGTTTCTTAGTCGTTGATTTAGTGTTAAAGTAATAGTCATGATAAATGGGTTAATTGCTCTAGAAATGGAATTCAACATTTATCTTTTGGGGGGTTCATTATAGGTTGTGAAGATTCTTTTGTTTATGTAGTTTCCGTTTGGAATTAAGTTGATTTACTTGGGGGCACTAGAATTGTACAAATTTAGAAAAAAAATTGAGAACCTTTTGAACGCGTGGACAGAATAATAAAATTCCAAATTAACACCTTTTCTTTTCTTTCCGTAATAAATCCATAAAAATGGAACAAACTCGTATACCTTGGCCAATATACCTTACATTGACTTATGTTAGTATGATTTTAGGCACGCTCTTAATTAATCAAATTATTGTTATTATGTATATGTTTGCGTGACATAATTACGAATTCCAAATTAAAAGCGAAGTACGCGTTTGTGCGAATGCGTTCGCGCGATTGCGATCGCGCAACTTTGCCCAAACAATCCTTAAGAAAAATAAAGTGTTATTAATTGTGTACATGTCCGCGTGACATAATTTTAACACCCCAAATCAGACGGATTCACAAACACGTGATTCGTTTGAAAGCTAATCCATAATAATTAAGTAATTAGAAGCGGCTAAAAGGTTAAAATACACATAGGTTTTAAAATACGTAATAATGAATTTAGTAGGTGGGTGTAGATTGTAAAGCGACCGTGCTAAACCCACGGAATTCGGGAGTGCCTCATACCTTCTTCCGGGTTAACAGAATTCCTTACCCGGTCTTCTGTATTTGCGGACCATAATTTGGAGTCAATTTCCTCGATTTGGGATTTTAAAATAAACCGGTGACTTGGGACACCATAACAAATATTTCAAGTGGCGACTCTCTAAATTAATTAAATAGTCTCATTTCGAACAATGCCCCTTTAACTGAAAAAACTCCCTATCCCCTCGGAAAAAAGGAGGTGTGACATAATTGGGCAAGGAAGTTGGATGATGCATTATGGGCTTACCGCACAACATTTAAAACTCCAATTGGTATGTCTCTGTACAAGTTGGTTTTTGGAAAAGCATGTCATCTTTCGGTGGAGCTTGAGCATCAAACCTTATGGGCGCTGCGACGGCTGAATTTTGATATGGAAACCACAGACACAAGTAGAGTTAAGAGTTACATGAAGAAAGGATAAAGATAACGCATGATAAGCACATTCTAGATAGGAATTTCAAACCCGGAGATCTAGTGTTGTTATTCAACTCGAGATTGAGATTATTTCTGGGTAAGCTGAAATCTAGATGGTCGGGACCATTTAGAGTGGTGCATGTGTTCCCAAGTGGAGCGGTAGAGATTGAGTCTGAATATGGGACAAACAGGTTTAAGTGAATGGGCAAAGGTTGAAACGCTACCTTGGAATGATTGAAGAAAAGAGGAGAAAGATGTGATGTACTTGGAAGAGCCCCAATATGTGAGTGAAGTGTAATCCTGAAAGCCTGCGTCGTGTCGCATCGTTAAATCAGGCGCTTTCTGGAAGGCAACCCATGGTCATGTTGTATTCATCATGCCATGACGTTGAATAAGGTGCTTATTGGGAGGTAATGATGTCGCCCTAAACTCACACCACTACTTGGGATTGTGAGGCGGTCGATGAAATTATAAATACCCAACGCGAGTTGGGGTCGATTCCATAGAGAGCTTTATGTGGGATTAGGTATATACCTAGTCTAGTGTATGACGTGCCCAAGATTGCACTTCCACATATTCGGTTGTTTCTTTCTACTTTTACTTTTTAATGCTAATGCTTGAAATTGTAAAGCTAAGGGACAATGTGTTTGGTTTTGTTGTTTTTCAGGTTATGAAAGCTCTAGGGTTGCGACTTTCGCCTAGTTGGTTACCTAACGGATTGAGAGCTTTAGTACAGGTTTGGTTGGTCAGGATATAATATATCAATCACACGTGATTAATCACTCTATAGCTCTCAGTAGTTTGAGTGATTTTGCCCAATTTGGCTTTCTCAAGTCCAAATGGGTAATTCATGAAACAAGTGATAGATGCTCAAGTCTGGTCTTACTATCTCTGGATTCAACTCTTTAATTGGGGCTATAAATTTCTTAAGTTCAACGAATTTCTTGGTAGCCATGTTTTCCAAGACTTAGTCTCTCTTTCTCAAGTAGAAACTAAGTCAATTAGGCATGAATCAATATTTGCAACCATCAATTTTTAAATTCAAACAAGAACTAGGCTAAATATCATATACCCAATCATAAATAAGCCCTAAATCAATCACCCATTAGGTACCCATACTAGGGTTGGGTCAAAAACCTAGCTAAGGGTTTAGCTACTCATAGGAAAAAAAAGAAGAAATTAAAGAAGAAACTAAGATTAAACTCATAATAGATGACTAAGAGAAGAAAATCTAATGTTAAATTGATACTCTATTACAAATTTACCCAAAACAGTAAAAGAAAAACGGCTCTATATTCTCAAGTTCTCCAACTTAACCTAAAAATGACAAACAGATCCATTTATACCCAGCTAAAGTTATCGCACAAAATTTCCCCGGCGGAGGTTGTGCGTGTCATGACCCAATTCCTACTCAATTCGTGACGGCGCCCAACACCGGAGTCAGGCAAGCCAACACTAGTTACTAACGAAATTACTTAAACAAACGAGATGTTTAATTACTTATCCAGTCTTAATTTAAGCAGTCCTTAAATGAAGGTGAGGAAGTGAGGCAATGTAATTTAATGTAACAAAAAAAACGTCTACCAGCATAAAACAGAGTAGCATAATACTAGTGAAACAACTATGTGTGCCAAGACCTAGTGTCACAAGTCCACAGGCGACTACTGGGATATACAAATAGACAAAATGAATGTACAACTGTCTGAAAGAGTGGTAGACAGAAATATCTAAAAAAAATAATAGAAACTCCACAGTGCCGCTGCAGAACGCCAGGGAGAGCAGCTCACCGTGTAGTTAGATCCCGGTAGTACTCTCAGCGACGAACACCCGAATGGTGACCATGGGCAACAACCTCAGAACATGTTCAATCAAGTACATAAGTGTAGCATGAGTACATATAAACAAATATGTACCCAGTGAGTATCTCGTCTAAACTCGAAGAAGTAGTGACGAGAGCTAGCCGTGTTACTCACTAGGGCCGTTACCAATAATATGATTTAATGAATCTAGACAGGCATAACATTTATGGAAAGCAAGTAGACATGGAGCATCAGTATATAAAGATAACGATCTACCTGCAAGGGCCAAGTAACAATATTTAATAAAAATCACAAGTTTCGTTCCCATAGAACAATTAAATTGGTAAGAATAATAATAAGACTCTCAATCAAGCACATATCATATAATATGCAGAGGCGTACGGCTGAAGCGACGCAGAAATTTAAATGTGCACTGCCGAGGGTCGAGCGGCACGAACCATAGATGTATCTATTACCCCGCTCGTGAATCGATCATGCGACGCGGTTGACATAAATATAAGGCTACGCCGCTCACGAATTATACATGCGACACGGGTGCTCGTAGACATACACGGAATTATTAGGAAATTTAGGAATTTATCATGCATTATTCTTAAATTCAGGGATTTAAGCACTTAAACTTACACATAGCTTCTGAAATCCGCATGTCAATTTCAAGGATAATAAGCAACCAGGAACACAAGTAAAGATGCAGGTAAGGCACATAGAGGCATGTTTGTGAAATCCTAACTTCTACCAGACACAACAAAGTAGTAGCTACGCACGGACTCTCGTCACTTTGCGCGTACGTAGCCCCCGCAAATAAGGACAATTCAATCATTTACATTTACCTATGGGGACAATTCCCTCTTACAAGGTTGGAAAGGAGACTCACCTCGCGTAGAATCTACTTCCCGGCCAAGAACGCGCCCGAAACTCCAAACTTTACACCCGAGGACTCGAAACTAGTCAAATAATATATAAATACGTCAATGTATGCTCAAAGTATGGAAATTCTCCTACTTATTTAGTAAATTCACTAGTCTTGAAGAAATACCAAAATACACCTCCGGGCCCACATGCTCGGATTCCGAAAATATTCGAAGGAAACACCCACCCATAGCCTAAGGATCAGTATTATAAAATTTTCATAAGATTTCATGGTGAAAAAGTGGTGAAATTCCCTAAAGTTCATCAACCCTAGGCTTTCACTCTAACCCCTTTGATTTCCACTAATTAGATGTTAATCTACCTAAGTTTTGGTGTAATAATCTAACATTTAAATAGAATTTACTTACCTCTTAGTAGCTAGGCTGAGTACCCTCTTGAAAGCTCTCAGAATCGCCAATGGAGGAGAAGAAATGGTGAAAAATAGCCAAATCCCGTATTAAATGAGATCACTGCCTCCAGTGATCTCACACCTGCGGCTCGAGGACCGCACCTGCGAGCCAAAGGTCGCACCTGCGGAAGTGGCCTAGGAGGCCTGGGGCCACACCTGCGGAAGAACTTCCGCACCGGCGAGTCCGCACCTGCGAGAGAAGGTCCGCACCTGCGGAATTGGACGGGAAAGGCTGGACCCGCACCTGTGAGGCTGGGACCGCAGAAGCGGTCCCGCACCTGCAGCTGGGCAACCGCACCTGCGGTCACACCAGATCAGGTGCACCAGCTGCATTTTTAGCTGGTTTTTGGCCTCGTATGGTGTCCGGGAGGCACCTAAGCCCAACCGAGCCCCCATCAGATTATACCAACAAGTCCTAAATCATAATACGGACTCGCTCGAGCCTTCGGAACACCCAAAACTACGCTAAATCTCAAAATCACCCCTCAAATCCCCTAGGATCAAACTTAAGAATTTCTAAGTTCTTGAAATCGGTTTCAATGCGCCGAACCGACCTATACTACTCGGAATGACACCAAATTTTGCAGGCAAGTCATGAATGACATAACGGAACTATTCCCAGTCTCATAATCCCGTTCGGACCTAGATAACATAAAATCACATTCCAAACCAAATTTCAAACTTAAGGAAACTCTATTTCGCTATTTGGCGCCGAAACGCTCTCGGGTCATCCAAAACCCATTCCGGACATACGTACAAGTCCGAAATCATCATACGAAGCTACTGGAATCATGGAAACTCGATTCCGAGTTCGTTTACTCAAAATGTTGACCGAAGTCAAACTTGGCCTTAAAAGCCAACCTTAAGGAACCAAGTGTTCCTATACTATTCTAAACACTTCCAAATCCTGAACCACCTGTCCCCGCAAGTCACAAATCACAATAAGCCGCTACGGGAAGTATTATTTGGGGAATCGGGGTCCGAATACGCAAAACGACCGGTCGGGTCGTTACATTCTCTCTTAAACAAACGTTCGTCCTCGAACGGGTCTAGAATCATACCTCAATTGATGAATAAGTGTGGATATCTGCTCTGCATGTCCTCCTCGGACTCCCGAGTCGCCTCCTCGACCGGCTGGCCCCGCCACTGGACCTTTACCGCAGAAATTCTCTTAGATCTCAACTGACGGTCCTGTCTATCAATAATAACAACTGGCTCCTCCTCGTAGCCCAACCTCTCATCCAACTGAATAGCACTGAAATCAACAACGTGATAGAAGTCGGTGTGGTATCTCTGGAGCATGGATACATAGAATAAGCTGGGAGGTAAGGAAATCTCATAAGCAACCTCTCCAACTCGCCTCAATACCTCGAAAGGACCTATGAACCTCGGGCTCAGCTTGCCCTTCTTCTCATAATACCCTTCATCGGCGAAACCTTCAGCAAAACCTTATCTCCCTCCATAAATGACACATCATGTGCTCTCTGATTTGCGTAGCTCTTCTGTCTGGACTGTGCTGTGCGGAGCCTCTATTGAATTAACTTCACCTTCTCTAAAGCATCTCTCACCAGGTCTATACCATATAACTTAGCCTCACCAGGCTCAAACCACCCGATAGGGGAACGACATCGCCGACCATATAAAGCCTCAAATGGAGCCATCTCGATGCTGGACTGGTAACTATTATTGTAGGCAAACTCGGCCAAAGGCAAGAACTTGTCCCACTGGCCTCCAAAGTCAAGCACACATGCTCTGAGCATGTCCTCCAATATCTGAACTGTACGCTCCGACTGACCATTAGTATGTGGATGAAATGTTGTGTTGAGATCTATCTGAGTACCCATCTCTCTATGCAATGCTCTCCAGAAGTGCGAGGTGAACTAAGGACCTCGATCCGATATGATGGACACCGGTACCCCATGCAACCGGACTATCTCTCGAATGTATATTTGATCTAACCTCTCAGAATTATAAGTTGTAGCCACATGGATGAAATGTGCTGATTTGGTGAATCTATCCACAATAACCCAAACTGCGTCAACCTTCCGCAATGTCCGAGGCAACCCAACCACGAAGTCCATAGTAATGCGCTCCCACTTCCACTCAGGAATGGGAATCTGCTGAAGTAGGCCCCCTGGCCTCTGGTGCTCATATTTAACATGCTGGAAATTAAGACACCTAGCCACATACTCCACAATGTCCCTCTTCATCCGTCTCCACCAGAAATGCTGCTTCAAATCACGATACATCTTCGTAGCACCAGGATGAACAGAATACCGCGAACTATGTGCCTCCTCAAGAATCCTCTACCTCAGGCCATCAACATTTGGAACACACAAATGATCCTGAAGTCTCAGAACACCATCCTCGCAAATAGTAACCTCCTTGGCACCACCCTGAACCACTATCTCCCGTAGTTCTTCCAAACACGGGTCATCATACTGTTGAGCCTTAATCTCCCCCAATAATGAAGACTGTGCACCCACATAAGCTAGAACTCGATGAGGCTCTGAAAGATCTAATCTCACCAAGCGATTGGCCAAGGACTGAATGTCCAAGGCTAGTGGTCTTTCCTCTGCTGTAATATAGGCCAAGCTACCCATACTCTCCGCCTTCCTACTCAAAGCATCTGCTACTACATTCGCCTTGCCCGGATGATAGAGAATAGTGATGTAATAATCCTTTAGTAACTCAAGCCACCTGCGCTTCCTCCAATTAAGATCCCTCTGCTTGAACAAGTGCTGCAGGCTGCGGTGGTCTGTATAAACCTCACAAGACACCCCATATAAGTAATGCCTCCAAATCTTAAGAGCATGAACAATCGCCGCCAACTCCAAATCGTGCACAGGGTAATTCTTCTCATGAACCTTCAGCTAGCGCGAGGCATAAGCAATAACTCTCCCTTCCTGCATCAGTACACACCCCAAGACAACACGTGAAGTGTCGCAATACACCGTATACATCCCCGAACCGGAAGGCAATACCAAAACTGGTGCCGAATTCAATGTAGTCTTGAGCTTCTGAAAGCTCGCTTCACATTTGTCAGACCATCAAAATGGAGCATTCTTCTGAGTCAATCTAGTCAATGGGGTTGCAATAGATGAAAAGCCCTCCACAAATCGCTTGTAGTAGCCTGCTAGACCCAAGAAACTCTTGATCTCTGTCGCTGAAGTAGGACATGGCCAACTCTGAACTGCCTCAATCTTCTTAGGGTCAACCTTGATACCCTCTCCAGATACCACATGCCCCAAGAATGCCACGGAGTCCAACCAAAACTCACACTTGGAGAACTTAGCATATAGCTTCTGTTCTCGCAAGGTCTGGAGCACAACTCTCAAATGCTGCTCGTGATCTCCCATGGTACATGAGTAAATTAAAATGTCATCAATGAAGATGATGACAAAGGAATCAATATACGGTCTGAACACCCTGTTCATCAGGTCCATAAATGATGCCGGGGCATTAGTCAAGCCGAAGGACATCACTAGGAACTCATAATGGCCATATCTCGTACGAAAAGCAGTCTTCGGAACATCTGAAGCCCGAATCTTTAGCTGATGATACCCCGATCTCAAGTCAATTTTAGAAAATACCCTGGCACCCTGTAACTGGTCAAACAAATCATCGATGCGCGGCAATGGATACTTGTTGTTAATAGTTACCTTGTTCAAATGGCGGTAATCAATACACATCCGCATGGACCCATCTTTCTTCTTTACAAATAGAACTGGAGCACCCCACGACGACACACTCGGCCTGATAAACCCCTTAGCCAACAACTCCTCAAGATTCTCCTTCGGAGCCATACGGTACGGGGGAATAGAAATGGGCTGAGTGCTTGGAGCCACATCAATACAAAAATCGATATCTCGATCCGGAGGCATGACCGAAAGGTCTGAAGGAAAGACATCAGCAAACTCTCGAACAACTGGCACTGAATAATTTGTCGGAAGCTCGGTGATGGTGTCCCGCACATAAGCAAGATATTCCAAACAACCCTTCTCAACCATATGTCGAGACTTCAGGAAGGAAATAACTCTACTGGCTGCACTAACTGAAGAACCTCTCCATTCCAGCCTAGGCAACTTGGGCATGGCTAAAGTAACCATCTTGGCATGGAAATCCAAGATGGCATGATGAGGAGATAGCCAATCCATGCCCAGGATGATCTCAAAATCAACCATGTCAAGCAATAGAAGGTCCGCTCTAGTCTCGAATCCACTAAAAGTGATCACACAAGATCGATAGACCCGGTCTACCACCACAGAATCACCCACAGGAGTGGACACATATATAGGAGAATCCAAGGACTCGCGAGGAACATCCAGAAAACAAGAAAATAAGGTTGACACATATGAATAAGTAGATCCTGGATCAAATAGCACTGATGCCTCCCTACCACATACTGAAATAGTACATGTGATCACAGCTATCTCGACCACAAGCTGATAAGGAGTACCCATCTCCACCTCTCGGGCCATGTTGGCCCTAATACCTTAGTGCAGCCCAGCTACAAATCTTCGCACTCTCTCAGTATCCGTAGGAAGAATCATGAGGGCATGACGGGACAACTCTGAAAACCTGGCCTCGTAATTCGTCACTGTCATCTGCTCCAGCTGCTCAAACTGATACCGCAACTCTTCCCTCTCAGAGGGTGGAATATACCTGTCCAGGAACAGATGAGTGAACTTCTCCCATGAGAGAGGAAGAGAACCTGCTGGCCTACCCAGGATGAATGACTGCCACCATCTGCGGGCCCTGCTGTCTAGCTGAAAAGTAGTGAAATCAACTCCGTGGGACTCCAGAATCCTCATGTTGTGCAGTCTGTCCCTGCACCTATCAATAAAGTCCTGGGTATCCTCGCCCCTCTTACCTTCAAAGACAGGAGGGTGCAATCGAGTCCATCTATCAAGTAACTTCTGTGGATCGCCGTCCGCAAATGGTCTAAGCTCAGGTGCTACAGCTGGCTGTGCTCCACCCGCGGGCAGAGTACCCGGAGTCTGATATACTGCCGCTGCATGACCTGCGGCCTGGGTGGTAGGGGTCAGAACTCCCCCTCCCGCCTGAGATGTAGCAGGATCCGCTGAAAATAAACCAGCCTGAGTCATAGTATCCATGAATCGCATCATACGGCCCATGACCTCCTGGAAGCCCTGTGCTGTCGCGAAATCCATCGGAGTTGGATCTGCTGGGGGCACCTCACCCCTATCCTCAGGGATAGGATCCTCTAGAGATGCTAATGGAGTAACTCTGGGACACCCTCATCCCCTACCTCAGGCCAGTGCCCTCCCCCGGCCTCTGCCACGGCCTGGGACTACGGGGGTAGCGGAATCTCCCGGGCCTGGAATATCAGTTGCACGAGTCCTCACCATCTATGAGAGAATAGAAGAGTGAGATTTAGTAAGACCATCGACTGCATGATAGAATAAGAATAAAGAGAGATTTTCCTAACACCCTGTAGCTTCCCGAAGATAAATACAGACGTCTCCATATCGATCCGCAAGACTCTACTAGGTTTTCCTGTGACTTGTGAGACCTACGTGAACCTAGAGATCTGATACAATGTTGTCACGACCCAAATTCCTACTCAGGTCGTGACGGTGCCCAACATCGGAGTCAGGCAAGCCAACACTAGTTACTAACGAAATTACTTAAACAAACGAGATGTTTAATTACTTACCAAGTCTTAATTTAAGCAGTCCTTAAATGAAGGTGTGGAAGTGAGGCAATGTAATTTAATGTAACAAAAAAAAAAGTCTGCCAGCATAAAACAGAGTAGCATAATACTAGTGAAACAACTACGTGTTCCAAGACCTAGTGTCACAAGTCCACAGGCGACTAGTGGGATATACAAATAGACAAAATGAATGTACAACTGTCTGAAAGAGGGGTAGACAAAAATATCTAAAAAGAATAATAGAAACTCCACAGTGTCGCTGCAGAACGCCAGGGAGAGCAGCTCACCGTGTAGTCAGATCCCGGTAGTACTCTCAGCGACGAACACCCGAATGGTGACCAGGGGCAACAACCTCAGAACCTGTACAATCAAGTACAGAAGTGTAGCATGAGTACAGATAAACAAATATGTACCTAGTGAGTATCCCGTCTAAACTCGAAGAAGTAGTGACGAGAAGTAGACGTGTTACTCACTAGGGCCGCTACCAATAATATGATTTAATGAATCTAGACAGGAATAACATTTATGGAAAGCAAGTAGACATGGAGCATCAGTATATAAAGATAACGATCTACCTGCAAGGGCCAAGTAACAATATTTAATAAAAATCACAAGTTTCTTTCCCGTAGAACAATTAAATTGGTAAGAATAATAATAAGACTCTCAATCAAGCACATATCATATAATATGCCTAGGCGTACGGCTGAAGCGATGCAGAAATTTAAATGTGCACTGCCGAGGGTCGAGCGGCACGAACCATAGATGCATCTATTACCCCGCTCGTGAATCGATTATGCGACGTGGTTGACATACACGGAATTATTAGGAAATTTAGGAATTTATCATGGATTATTCTTAAATTCAGGGATTTAAGCACTTAAACTTACACATAGCTTCCGAAATCCTCATGTCAATTTCAAGGATAATGAGAAACCAGGAACACAAGTAAAGATGCAGGTAAGGGACATAGAGGCATGCTTGTGGAATCTTAACTTCTACCCGACACAACAAAGTAGTAACTACGCACGGACTCTCGTCACTTTGCGCGTACGTAGCCTCCGCAAATAAGGACAATTCAATCATTTACATTTACCTATGGGGACAATTCCCTCTTACAAGGTTGGAAAGGAGACTCACCTCGCGTAGAATCTACTTGCCGGCCAAAAACGCGCCCGAAACTCCAAACTTTACACCCGAGGACTCGAAACTAGTCAAATGATATATAAATACGTCAATGTATGCTAAAAGTATGGAAATTCTCCTACTTATTTAGTAAATTCACTATTATTGAAGAAATACCAAAATACACCCTCGGGCCCACGTGCTCGGATTCCAGAAATGTTCGAAGGAAACACCCACCCATAGCCTAAGGATCATTATTATAAAATGTTCATAAGATTTCATGGTGAAAAAGTGGTGAAATTCCCTAAAGTTCATCAACCCTAGGTTTTCACTCTAACCCCTTTGATTTCCACTAATTAGATGTTAATCTACCTAAGTTTTGGTGTAATAATCTAACATTTAAATAGAATTTACTTACCTCTTAGTAGTTAGGCCTAGTACCATCTTGAAAGCTCTCAAAATCGTCAATGAAGGAGAAGAAATAGTGAAAAATGGCCAAATCCCGTATTAAATGAGATCACTGCCTCCGTGATATCGCACCTGCGAGACAAAGGTCGCACCTGCGGAAGTGGCCTAGGAGGCCTGGGGCCGCACCGGCGGGTCCGCACCTGCGAGGTCGCGCCTGCGAGAGAAGGTCCGCACCTGCGGAATTGGACGTGAAAGGCTAGACCCGCAACTGCGAGGCTCGGACCGCAGGAGCGGTCCCGCACCTGCGGCTAGGCAACCGCACCTGCTGTCACACCAGGTCAGGTGCACCAGCTGCATTTTTAGCTGGTGTTTGGCCTCATATGGTGTCCGGGAGGCACCTAGGCCCACCCGAGCCCCCGTCCAATTATACTAACAAGTCCTAAATCATAATATGGACTCGCTCGAGCCTTGGGAATACCCAAAACTATGCTAAATCTCAAAATCACCCCTCAAATCCCCTAGGATCAAACTTAAGAATTTCTAAGTTCTTGAATTCGATTTCAATGCGTCGAACCGACCTATACTACTCGGAATGACACCAAATTTTGCAGGCAAGTCATGAATGATATAACGGAACTATTCCCGGTCTCGGAATCCCGTTCGGACCTCGATAACATATAATCACATTCCAAACCAAATTTCAAACTTAAGGAAACTATATTTCGCTATTTGGCGCCGAAACGCTCTCGGGTCATCCAAAACCCATTCCGGACATACGTACAAGTCTGAAATCATCATAGGAAGCTACTGGAATTGTCGAAACTCGATTCCGAGGTCGTTTACTCAAAATGTTGACCGAAGTCAAACTTGGCCTTAAAAGCCAACCTTAAGGAACCAAGTGTTCCTATACTATTCTAGACACTTCCAAATCCCGAATCACCCATCCCCGCAAGTCACAAATCAAGATAAGCTGCTACGGGAAGTATTATTTGGGGAATTGGGGTCCGAATATGCAAAATGACCGGTCGGGTCATTACAAGGCGGCCGCACAATTCTGTGTGGGGTCCTCACTTTGAAGATGACTTGAAAGAGTGGATTTTTTCGGTCGCATAATTCTGGGGTGCTGCTGCACTTCCTCTGATTGTGCGGATCACATAGTTCTGAGTGCGGCCGCACTCTAGATCTTGATTTGGACAGCGGACTGCACATTTATGAGTGTCGTCGTGCTTTAGCATTCTCTGGTCGCACAATAATAGTGCGATCCGTGCTTCTTCAGGTCCCCTAAAATACCATCTCTCTGAACCTTGTCTTCTGAGGCCACACAATAATTGTGCGTTCCGCACTTTTTGAAGGAATTCGACAGTGGCTCTTCAAAGTCTGCGGTCGCACACAGTATTGTGCGGTCCTCACTTTGGTCCATTTTGCCTTGTTTCGGTCCTTGTCCCATTTTACTCCTTCTTGAGTTTATTTTCATTTCTTTGGCTCGTTTCCCAATATTCCTGCAAGAAAGCACATTTCATTAGTTCTCGAGAATACCTTTAAGAATTTTGAGCTAAAACGTAAGTAAAAGAGAGCAATAAGCAGCCAAAATCCCTACTTATCAACTCCCCCAAACATAAGCTTTTGCTTGTCCTTAAGCAATTAAGGTAATTCCCACCTCCACTAGAAAAAGGCTATTTCAGCTGGCCTAAGTTGAATCAAACACACATCAATTGGGACCAACAATTACCCACACACTCATGAATCATTAACAAGACTATGATTTGAATGTTACATCACAAATAGCTCTAATGTGACTTTTGAGCATCTAGAGTTGACTTTGTTCATCAAGGAGGTTCGCACTTTCATGTAGGTCACTGTGGATCCCAAACTCCTCCTCTTATACTCTCCGTAATCTCATCTCACTCATGAATGAAGCACTCAATTTAATGACTTGAGAAAGATTCGCTCATCACTCTCAAAAAAATGTCACAAGCCCGGATCTAAGTACCATATGCTTTCCCCTCACGTAGATCACCACTAATGTAAGCTTACTCGGCTTGAAATCACGTAGGGTGTTTACTGCATGTAATGAAGGCTTTTGGACTAAGGAGGGACATATTGGAATGGAACTGGTTCATCTTTCTTTTAGCACTCCATTTTCTCTTTTTGGCTCTTACTTTGCCGACTCTTCGATCATTTTCTTTTCCCTTAGGGGAACTAGAGAGAATTGACATCACTCTTTCTTGGTCATGCTATTAATACTTTCCTTCTTTGTTTTCTCCATGCTTTGCATTTTTTCTTTCTTTTGAATCTTATCAACCCTTTCACATTATTTACTTTCTTTTTGTGTTTTTCTTTTGTTCTTACTTTTCTTTTCTTTTTTCTTTCCCTTTCCTCTTCTTCGTTTCTTTTCTCTTTTTGTGCCTTGATACCATCTTTAAACTCCTTGTCTCTCCCCCAAACTTATGTTTTCTCCATTTTTTTCTCATGAGTGCTAAAGAAAGCTCGGGTGTCAAGAGATAGACACTATAAAATAGGTAAAGGCTTGTAACGTGGTTATCGAATAAAAAATGCTTTAGGCTCAAAAGGGTTGACTAAGGATGATATCATTGGTGGGCCATGGAAGGTTTCAAAACGGGTCAAGGAGAGCCTACAATCATTTCTCAAGCCAAGCTAACTTAGAATTTTTCCTAGAAACACATTTGGGGCAAGTTCTAGACCATTCGCACGGGTACTTGGACTTGTAACAAAATATGTCACTTCTCACACAACCGGATTGTTAAAAAGAATAGAGTAGAGGGCCCACAACAACGGCATTCAAGATTAAAAATCTCTACTTGTTCAACTAAACGACCCGATGATTGCCTAAGTCAACACAAGAGTCACAAGGTCACTAACTAGAGCCATTTATTTCCAAAAACTTGTTTTAACCATAAGCGCATAGTTAAGTGTGTTGGTACCAAGTGAAGCATGCTTGACCCTTATTTATTCATTAATAATATTGTTTCTACCAAAACATCAAAAACGGACTCGATCCCTTAAGAAGGTTGTCACGCAATCCATCGATGGGAAGAGCCACCCGGTTCACACAAGACCCACTCGATCCAAAGTCTTATTGATCAATTAAACATTAAAAGAAGCTAACAAATCAAAAAGAAGCTATTAAAGTAACTAATAAGCTATGCTATTAAGAAAACAAGATGAAGAAGCTATGAAATAAACTACTTAAAGTAAGGCAAATGAATATACAAACCGAGGGGAATAGAATATATACAAGAGGGATGAATATATACATAATGAAAGAGAATCCAACCACAATAGACCACCCCCCGAATAGGAACAAGCATTGTCCTCAATTCTTAGCAAAATCAAAATAAATGAGGGTAGAGAGTAAAGAAAACTCCCTATGTGGTCTCAGGGTGACTGGCAGCATCACAACTCTAGGGCTTCGCCAACTGTATCTCATCATCATCTGGATAGGGAAAAACAGGGTTGGCGAGCATCTGAAGCATCTCCTCAGCAGTGTGGGCAGTAAGATTTGGCTCGTCAGACTAGCCAGTCGGTGCCTCTGCTGAAAGTGTTATTGGGTCTGCTGGTACTGATGGATCTGTCTCCATCAGTAGGTCAAATGGCAAATCACCCGCTACTGCGATCTTCATCACCTCATTTCTCAATCTCTCTACTGATTTCTTAGAAGCTTGAGATTTCCTCATCATCTTCACCTGCTTTCCCAACTCCTCAATAGCTCCCCCATGATCCACCATTGTATCCATAATGGTCTTCTAGTTCTCCAGAATCTTCTTCAATGTTTCCTCCACTGATGGAGGGACCTGTGGTACTGCTGGAGTAGAGGACTATGCTATAACAGTACTGGATATTTCATACAGCTTAGAAGTGGTTGTCTGCATCCAGTTGTTGAGGCTCGCCAATGTCTGGGAGACTCGCAGGGCAGTGAGTGGATAACTGGATGAGGCTGGCACTGGTACTGAAGCTAATGATCTAGAAGATGAAGGTGGTGGCATGCCAGCAATCCCGGTGGAAGACCCGGTTGCTGGGGAAGGTATGAGAACTGTAGATGGCTAGGCAGCAAACTCTGTACCCACCGCCGATGGCTCATCATACTGACCAACGGTGGTAGTGGCTTTACCCTGGAACTTCGGGTTGTCCGCACCTTTTAAGGAGTACCATGAGAATGGCTTCTTGGCCCTCACTTTTGTATTAAATGTCCTTAGATCAACCTTTGCATCGGTAAAATATTTTGTGATGGTGTTGGGATATGGGTAGGAGCTTTCACCTTTTCGGCCACCTAATGTCATGTTGGTCGACATGATGGCATCCACATTAATTGGGTACCCGGCCATAATAGATGCCACCAGAACTTCTCGGGGAAGTGGGAGATTTTACTCATTCAAGCTTGGATCAATAGGGCTACATACAAAGGTCTGCCACCCTTTTGTTTCAAAACCTAGGGTGGCGTGGAGGATAGGAATCCCAATTGTGATCCACGGTGGTGGTTCCTCGAGCAGCCAACATCTCAGCTAGCCACGGGCGAGCTGCATCACCCATAGCAAGCTTCTCCAGGTACTGGACTGCCTCTACCTCCTCAAAGCCCAGGTAAGTGTTCAGAGTGCTGGGGTCGAATCTGACTTTCAAATTTCTCACTCTGGTTATTTTGGTACTCTTCTTGATGTGAGACACATTGGCATAGAACTCTCATACCAAGTGCTCATTTGCATATCTGCCACTTTGGGTGAACCACATCCACCCATTTTTCTCCCAGAAATGTGTAAGGACATTTGGATTGAGTTTACCCAAATCCTTAATTAAGAACTATTGCTCAAGTGTGAGCGATATGTGGGGCCACCACTCTCTGAACCTTGTGAAGTCTGTGAAACTCATAAGTTGATCCTCACATGATTCCTTCTTCTTCGACCTCTCTAGGCCGCCCACTCGAGTGTCACCTCCTCTACCATCATCCGAGACATCATCATCTTCATCATCTATTGCCACTGGTTTCGAAGGAGTAGGTGTAGAAGAGGGCTCTGAACCCTGGCTACCGGCATCGGAACCCTCAAAAGAACTTGTTGTAGTGGAGGGTTCATTGCACAATTGATATCTCCCAGTGGGTTGTGGTGGTTGGGAATGGGCCTCGGGATGTACCTCCATTGAATGACCCTCGGAGGATTCCCTAGACGGGGCATATGATTTAGATTCTAAGGGATCTGTGGCCCTACCTCTCCTAGTGGGGCTTTTTGGCAATTCCTTTAGATTGCACTCCCAGTGGGTGAGTGCCCTTTCCTCTGCCTCGGGAGGGCTCACCTCTCCCTTTAGATGTATCGCCTCTACCTCGTGAACGAACCATTGTCTGCAATACAAGGCACATAAGTCAGTTGGAGTTCAAAACAGTTTAAACATTTGCATTATAGTTGCAGGACAACAGTATTCAGAAGAGACAGTGTGGACCGCACAATTTTGAGTGCGATTGCAGATTATCATGTGCGGACCACACAATTTTAAAGTGCAGTCGCACACCTTGAAGTGCGAACCATACAATTTTGAGTGCGGCCGCACATCCTGAAGTGCGAACTACATAATTTTGAGTGCGGACACACAATTCCAAGCTGGGACACTGGTTCTATGAAGTTCCAAAGTGCAGTCGCACACGCTTTTCTGCAGCCGCAAAACATTTTCTGCGGACCGCACAATTTTAAGTGCGGTCCGCATTGTTCAAGCACATTTTTGCCCTAATTTAAAGGTCTGTGGACCGTACAATTTTGTGTGCAGCTGCACAATTTGAAATTACACGGCAGTGAAGTTAGGTTTTTGCCATTTTGCACAATTTAGACATGGTATTTGCAAATTAAGCATGATGAATGGTCTCCCAGTTCCCAATGAACATACATGAAATTACCCATATGATTTTGAGCAGATATGAAGAACATTTGACATTTTTAGGCCTAAAAATAACTACACTAATCAAGAACAAAAATTAAGAATAATGTAATAAATCTAACATGGATTGAACATACCAGTGATGAAGAAATGCAGGTGAGAATCTAGACTTGATGAATTGATTATGGAGTGTGAACTATTTTGAGATGCACAGTGTTTGCTTAGGGCTCAAGAACTCAGAGTGTGTAAAGTTGTGAATAGTGTTCAGAGGCCCTATTTATAGGTTGACCAAGTTAGTCAAAAGGTGAGCTGAGTGCGGTCCGCACTCTTTACCTGGACTTGTGCTGAGATTCTGCGGTCGGCACAAAAGTGAGTGCGCCCGCAAAAATTTGTGTGGTCCCCATATTTTTGTGTACGGCCGCAGATTGGCATGTTCTATGCAACTCAAAACTTCAGAGAGTTCACATTTTTGAGTTCACATTCTCTGCACAAAGAATTGTGCAGCCGCAGAATCTTCTCTGCGGTTGCAATCATAATTGTGTGATCCGCATTATTTTCAACACTTGTCCAATTTTTCAATCACAAAACCTGCAATGCACACTCATTCATGCATATCACTTCAAGACCAGTTAGCTCAATACAAAACCTATCTACAAAGGAAGAAAATGAAAAATGAAAAGAAACATGGGTTGCCTCACAAGAAGCGCCTGATTTAATGTCGCGGCACGATGCATATTACCATCAATCACTTGAAGTGGATTAAAGCCACGACGTGGCCATCATCAACTTTTCCAAGATAATTCTTCACCCGGTGATCATTGACTCTAAACACTTCATCTTTTTTGTTCTTTAAGTCCAATGCACTAAAGGGTGTTACATGCACAACCTCAAATAGACAACTCCACTTAGACTTCAACTTTCCCGGAAACATCTGCAACCGAGAATTGAACAATAGCACAAGATCACCTTCTTTGAACACCTTGTTTCGGATGTACTTCTCATGGAGGTACTTCATCTTGTCCTTGTATAAGGACGAACTTGTATAAGCATGATACTAGAATTCATCAAGCTTATTCAATTGTGCCACCCTTAAGTTGACGGCGACATCCCATTCAAGATTAAGCTTCTTCAATGCCCATATAGCTTTTTGCTCAAGTTCTACCGGAAGGTGACAATCTTTCCCGAACACTAACCGGTATAGAGACATACCAATCGGTGTTTTGTAAGCCTTCCTATAAGCCCAAAGAGCATCATCAAGTTTCTTCGACCAATCCGTCCGGTTGGAATTCACGGTCTTTGACAAAATACTCTTGATCTCTCGGTTTGGGACTTCAACTTGCCCGCTTGCTTGAGGATGATAGGGGATCGACACTTTGTGAGTGACACCATACTTTGTGAGTATGGTATCAAAAGCTTTGTTGCAAAAGTGCGATCCTTCATCACTAATAATGTCCCTTGGAGTACCAAATATCGTGAAAATGCTCTTTTTCAAAAAATGCCACCACATTTTGAGCTTCATTGTTGGGTAAAGCCATTGCTTCAACCCACTTTGACACATAATCCACATTTACCAATATGTGAGTGTTCCCACAAGAGCTCATGAACGGACCTAAGAAATCAATGCCCCGCACATCAAAAATGTCAATCTCCAAGATGGTGGTGAGGGGCATCTCATTTTTCTTAGAAATCCCACCGGTCCTTTTAAATTCATCACAACGCTTGACGAGATAGCTAGCATGCTTTTAAAGAGTAGGCCAATAGAATCCACAACTCAACACTTATGTTGCCATTCTAGCTCCACCATTTGTGACCACCATATGGTAAAGAGGGGCAAGCCTCAAGAATTTCAACTTGTTCTTCCTCCGGTACACATCGTCGAATCACACCATCGGTACAAATTCGGAAGAGATACGTCTCATCCCAATAATAGTCAAGGCAATACCATTTTAGCTTCTTCCTTTGGTTTGAAGAGAACTCATTCGGTACAATACAACTCACAAGACAATTGGCTAAGTCGGCGAACCATGGCATCCCGGTCATTGAAATTGCTAGGAGTTGATCTTCGAGAAATGAATCATTTATATCAAGGTTGTCATGTGTCCTCCCTTCCTCCTCCAAACGAGAAAAGTGGTTCGCCACTTGGTTTTCACTAGCCTTTCGGTCTTGAATCTCTAGATCAAACTCTTGCAAAATAAGAACCCACCACATTAATCTTGCTTTAGAATCTTTCTTGCTCATCAAATATCGAAGCGTCGCATGGTCGGTGTGTACAATCACCTTTGTACCCATCAAGTACGGGCGAAACTTCTCCATAGCAAAGACAATAGTTCGGTCACTGTGTAGTTGACTTGGGCATCATTCATGGTCTTACTAGCATAGTAGACCGTATAGAATATTTGGTTGATATGTTGCCCCAACACCGCTCCAACCACCACATCACTTGCATCACACATGAGCTCGAAAGGAAAGCTCCAATCCGGTGCGGTAATAATAGTAGTAGTAGTCAACTTGAACTTAAGCAATTCAAATGCCTTCATACAATCCTCGTTGAAATGAAACTTGGTATCCTTCTCCAAAATTTTACACAAAGGGTTTACCACCTTCGAAAAGTCCTTGATGATTCGTCGATAGAACCCCGAAAGACTCAAGAAGATCCTCACCCCCTTCACAAATGTAGGGGTGGGAGTTTGGATATCACCTCAATTTTGGCCTTGTCGACCTCAATACCATGCTTTGAAATTTTGTGACCGAGGACAATGCCTTCCTCGACCATGAAGTGACATTTCTCCAAATTCAAAACCAAGTTTTTTTCCTCACATCTTGCCAATACCTTGTCCAAGTTGTCCAAGAACTCATCAAAAGAATTACCCACCACGGAAAAGTCATCCATGAAGACCTCAAGAAAATCCTCCACCATGTCAGTGAAGATGGCCATCAAGAATTGTTGAAAGTCGTTGGTGTATTACATAACCCAAATGGCATCCGCGAGAATGAAAAAGTACCATAGGGAAAAGTGAAAGTAGTCTTCTCTTGGTCCTCAGGTGCAATAAGAATTTGATTGTAGCCGAAATATCCATCGAGGAAATAATAAAAAGCACGTCCTGCCAACCTATAAAGCATTTGATCAAGAAATGGAATCGGGAAATGATCTTTCCGAGTGACTTTGTTGAGCTTCCTATATTCCATGCACACACTCCACCCTGTGACCGTTCTTGTAGGGATCAACTCGTTCTTGTCATTTGATACCACAGTCATGCCCCTTTTCTTTGGGACACATTACACCGGGGAGGTCCACGAGCTATCGAAAATGGGGTAAACAACCCCGACATCCAACCATTTTATGATCTCCTTCTTCACCACCTCTTGAATTGCTTCATTTAATCTTCTTTGATGTTCAACGGAGGGTTTGGCATCCTCCTCCAGAATAATCTTGTGCATGCAAAAAGGCGGGGCTTATACCCCGGTTATCCGTCAATGTCCATCCTATAGCTTTCTTCCTCTTTTGGAGCACTGCCAAAGTAGAATCTACCTGCATATTAGTCAAGCAAGAGGAAAGAATAACAAGTAAAGTAGAACATGGGCCAAAAAAATCATACCTGAGATGTAGAGGCAATGGCTTTAATTGCAAAGTGGGAGGCTCCTCGATTGAGGGCTTTGTTGGAGGAGTCTTCCGGTTCTCAAGATCTATGGAGAATTTTCAGGGTTCGTAAGTGTACGACCCCATCCCTTGCAATGCATTTACACATTCCACATAACCTTCCTTCTCATCATCATCATGATTAAGCAATACGGATTCCAAGGTATCATCAACATTCATCACGGCACTAGCATTATCAACAATCACTTCGGTCACTAAGTCCACAAACGAATAAACTTCATTGCTATTTGGTTGCCTCATAGATTTGCACACATAGAAAACCACCTTTTCATCGCCCACCTAGAAGGTGATCTCACCGGCTTCCACATCAACAAGAGCCTTCCCCGTAGCAAGGAAAGGTCTACCCAAGATAATAGGAACCTCATAGTCCATCTCGCAATCAAGAATCACAAAGTCCGCCGGAAGGATGAATTTATCAACACAAACCAACACATCATAAATAATACCCAATGGTCTATTCATAATACGATCCACCATTTGCAACCTCATAGATATGGGTCTTGGTTGCCCAATCCCCAATATTTTGAACACCGAGTAGGGCATTAAGTTGATACTCGCCCCTAGATCACATAGAGCTTTGACAAAGTCTGCACTCCCGATAGTGCAAGGGATTGTGAAAGCGTCAGGATCTTCCAATTTCGGAGCCATTGAGTGCACAATAGCACTCACTTGATGTGTCATCTTGATAGTCTAACTATTCATTGATCTTTTCTTTGTTACCAAATCCTTCATGAACTTTTCATAACCGGGCATTTGTTCTAACGCCTCAACCAATGGCATATTAATGGATAAGCTCTTCATCATGTCAATAAACTTCTTGAATTGGTTCTCACTATTTTTCTTGGAGAGCCTTTGAGGGTATGGAGGAGGAGGCATTAGAATTGGTGATTTGTCCTTTGGCACTACCGGTTCCGGTATGTCAATCACGTGTTCCCTAAACAGGTTCACTTCTTCTTGTGTCTCCTCCACATTTCCATCAATATCAATTCTCACTTATTCATTAACTTGAACCACATTTCTTGGAATTTCATCTTCTTGAATCGCTACATCATCATCCAACACTCTTCTTTGGTTTTAGGTTGTCGCCTCCTCACCTTTTCCACTTCGTACGGTTACAACCATGGCATGTCCCATGTTGTTCCCACCCTTCGATTTCAACTCACTAGGTAGTGCCCCCTTAGGATGAGTGTTTAAAGCTTGCGATATTTGCCATAATTGAACCTCCAAATTCCGAATTGAAGTGTTGTAGGAGGCTAGTTGAGCATCGGAGTCGGCATTTTTCTCCATCATTTGTGTGAACATATTTTCAATCCGTCCCATCTTATTAGTCGACGAGTTAGAACCATGGGATGGATAAGGAGGCGGGTTGCTTGGTTGTTGATACATCAGGGGCCTTTGAAAGCCCGACCCCCGATTCCCTTGGTTATTATTATTCCAACCCCCTTGGTTGTTGCCTCCAAAGTATCCTTGATTGTTGCCACCTCAATTTCCTTGATTACCTTGATTATTATTATTGTTCCAATTACTTTGATTGTTGTTACCACCACTCCAAATGCCTTGGTGGTTTTGATTGTTCCAATTTCCTTGGTTTCCTTGAGAATGCCATTGTTGTTGATTCGGGCCTTAAGAATTATTTCTTTTCCCTTGGTAGTTGTTGAAATATTTCACTTCTTCTTCTTGCTCATTTTACGAATCACCTTGGTCAAACCCATTATCATCTTGCACAAACTCTTCTGCATGGGACGGTTCTGCACTTGTTGACCTTTTTGCCGTCTTTTTTTCATCATCATACTCACATATTCCATTGAGTTCACTTGCTTAGGACCTTGAACTTGTTGATGTTGAACTTTGGCTAATTGATTCATTGTGGTCATCAACTCAGCAATTGCTTGCCCATGATCATGCAATTCCTTATGTAGGTAAATCACATTTGGATCACCTTGAGGAACATTATCTCTACTTTTCCATGCTGATGAAGTATCTGCCATTTCATACAGGATTTCACACGCTTCAGCATATGGCGTTGTCATGAAATCCCCACTGGCAAGTTAGTTGACCACGCATTGATTTGTAGTGTTGACCCCTCTATAGAAGGTTTGTTGGATCATGGCCTCAGTATTATCATTATTCGGATACTCTTTAACCATGGTACGGTATCTCTCCCAAATATCATGCAAAGGCTCATTGGGTTCTTGCTTGAATGCTAGAATCTCATCCCGAAGTGCAGCCATATGCCCGAGAGAAAGAACTTGGCAATGAATATTTCCGCCAACCCATCCCATGTATGGATGGAATGGTTGGGCATTCTTTCTAACCAATCCAATGCCTTTCCCCGTAGAGAGAAGGAAAATAGATTCAACCTTAGCCCATCCTCGGAGATGTTGGTCTGTTTTCTCCCCCAACAAGTATCCACAAACCCTTTGAAGTGCTTGTCTGGTTATCCACAAACCACGTTGTTCTGTTTGAAATGTTAATTGCAATATCTTCTAGGCTATACCACATAAGTATTGGTGTGGTTGAATCACATGCCATAATAAATAAAAGATTTACTGATCCAACGATTTTATCTTTCGGCATGATCAGTTGGGTCATCTCGATTATAACATGATGCGCAGAATAATTAAGAATTCAAATGGACACACATTGAAGAACAAGAAGATTCTATTATTTAAGAAATTCTGATGTGCTACTTATTCTCAGGAAAATTGATTATTAAATCATCAACAACTAAGGTTGGGATTGTTGCATTTCTGGAATGTTGCCTCAACCCGGAATTCCAACCTCGGGGTCGTGATGGCACCTAAAATCCACTTGCTAGTCAAGCCGAAATAAAATAATTAATTAACTAATTTTAACAGTTAAAAACACAATAATGATATCTAACGAGAAATAAAAGCCAAGTCTAACACAGTACTGATATGAACCACGTGATAATATCTACTTCCAGAAATCTGGAGTCACGAGTACACGAGCAACTAGAAGTCTTCAAACAAAGCCTGAAATAAATACAATTATTTCGAAAGAAATGAACACTAAAAGCGGGAAATGAAAGGGAACTTCAAGATCTGCGGATGACAGCAGATCTACCTCGAGTCTCTGTATGAATTGATCCGAGTTGACGCACCTCACACATCGCTAGAACCAATATCAGTATCCGCACAAGAAGTGCAGAAGTGTAGTATGATTACAACTGACCCAATATACTCCGTAAGTGTCGAGCCTAACCTCGATGAGGTAGTAACGAGGCTAATATAAGACACCTATGTATATAAACCTATACAAGTGTATATAAATCAGCAATAATAACAAAGAATGATAAAGTATTAAGTGGGAAAGGAAACTCGGAAAGGGGAAGATATAATAAATATGGCAAGTATGAAATCACGAAATAACCAAGTAAATCACTAAAATCGAAAATCAGTCATATCAATGATACGAAAATGGCACGACATCACCCTTCGTGCTTTCACTCTCGTCCTCACCATGCAATAATATGAATATAACGGCACGACATCACCCTTCGTGCTTTTACTCTCTTCCTCACAATGTAATAGTAATAATATGAATGAAATAACACGGCATCACCCTTCGTGTTTTAACTTTGTTCCTCACCATGTAATAATAATAATATAAATATCAATAATAAACAATGCGGAGAATAAATTAATTTCAAATATGGTGCCATGATATCAAACTTCAACTTTCAAAAATATTCATCAGCTTTGAAATAAGCAATAAATACGAAACGAATAATCAACGATGTAATAATCTATCCTATGCATGGATATCATAACAATATAATACAAAGAAAATTATTTCCACCCGCATGCTTAACCCAATGACAAGGTGTAGGAACTCATCATCTCACATATACATTGTCCCTACACGTAAAACACATAGAAAATAGACCAACAAGTCATAATCCGTCAACTCAAGGTTAACCACGACACTTAGCTCGCTCCGCAATCAAAGAAGTCAACCAACCACAACTTTTCCTATTAAACAAACCTCCAAAGCAATCAAATATAGCAAATTATTGATCAAATGGTTCAAAATAAGCTTTAGAAACTACTCATCAATGAAAATGTCCAATTTTGATCTTTTCTGACAAAGCCAACAAATGTCAACCCCGGGACCGCTTGGTCAAAACCCGAGGTACAGACAAAACTCCGGTTACCCATTCACCCCTGAGTCTGATTATGTGATTTGCTTCGTAATTAGACCTCAATTTGAGGTCTAAATCTCAATGTTACAAAAATTCCCAATTCTATTCAAATCCCTAGTTTCTACCGTGGAAATCCTATATTTGATATTGAAATCTCATGAAAAGTAATGGGTAATTGAAAGTAAATGGATTAAAGTCACTTACCAATGAATTTAGGAAGAAAAGTCTATTGGAAAATTGCCTCTAAAGTGTTTAGAGTTGAGAAATGGTATAAAATGAGCTAAGTCTCATTTTCGCCAATTTTACCCAGTTGCAAATGTCGCAATTGTGATGTCTTGTTAACAATTGAGAACACCGCAAATGCAAGTCAAGGATCCCATATGCGAACCATGCCTCAGGGCCACAGAAGTCGCAAATGCGACAAAATGATCTCAAATTCGAAGATCAGACCTTTGCAAATATGAAAATTTCCCCTTAGAGCACTGAGTCGCAAATGCGACTCTTAGATTGCAATTTCGATATCTGCCTGTTTCTCAAATGAAATGTCTTGATCGAAAAAACGAGGCGCGCGTTTGCGAGCCATACCTTGAAAATGCAAGATTTGCAGACACACCAGCAACATAATAATCACCGGCTATCTCCAAAGTCCAAAACTTGATCTGTAGCCTATCCGAAACTCACCCGAGCTGCACAGGCTCCAAACCAAACATGCACACAAGTGAAATAACATCATACGAACTCGTTCGCGCGATCAAAACACTAAAATAACACCTAGATCTATGAATCAGACATCAAAATACATGAAATTTTCAAAAAAACTCAAGACATTCATATTCACAACCAAGCGTCCGAATCTTATTAAATGAACTCCGTTTTGCACCAATATTTGTAGACAAGTCTTAAATAGTAAAATAAACATATATCAAGATTCAAAATTGAAATCCAAATCCGGTAGCAATAAAGTCAACCTATGGTCAAACTTCAGAATTCTTTAAACCTTCAAATTACTAGTTTTCAACAAATCAAGTTAGGGACTTCCGAATTCAATTTTGGGCATACGCCCAAATCCAAAATCATGATAAAGACCCACTAGTATCATCAAGATATCGATCTGAGTCCGTTTACCCAAAATATCTACTGTAGTCAACTCAAATTATTTTTAAAGCTAAAATTCATGTTTTCTTCAATTTTTCATATAAAACTTTCGTAAAAAGTCACGGACTGCGTGCGCAAACGAAGAATCACTATACGAAGCTAATCGAGGTCTCGAAATACCAAAATAAGTGACAGAACTCAGAATGACCTATCGGGTCATCACATTCTCCACCAATAAAATAAACGTTCATCCTCGAACGGGCATAGAGTCTGCATATCGGACTCGGACTCCCACGTAGCTTCCTCGATCAGCTGACCTATTCATTACACTCTGACAGAAGGATAACTCTTAGACCTCAACTTTCGGACCGTGCTAGAATGGCCATCGGCTCCTCCTCGTAACTCAAATCCTTGTCCAATTGGACTGGGCTGAAATATAATACATGGGACGGATCACCCTGATACTTTCGGAGCATGGAGACATGGAACACCGGGTGAAGTGTTGATAAGCTAGGTGGAAATGCAAGCTTGTAGCCACCTCACCAACTCTCTCAAGGATCTCAAAGGGTCCGATTTACCTAGGGCTCAGCTTGCCCTTCTTTCGGACCCTCATCAAACCCTTCATGGGTGAAACCCGGAGAAAAACACTCTCTCCAACCATGAATGCAACATCACGAACTCTTTGATGGGCGTATCCCTTTTTCCTAGACTGAGCTGTACAAAGTTGATCCCGAATCATCTTGACTTTTTCCAAGGCATCCTAAACAAAGTCGGTACCCAACAACCAACCATCTCCCAGCTCAAACCAACCAACTAGAGAATGACATCGTCTCCCATATAAGGCCTCATAAGGATCCATCTAAATACTACATTGGTAGTTGTTGTTGTTGTAGGCAAACTCCGCAAGCGGCAAGAACTGATCCCAAGAACCCCCGAAATCTATAACACAGGTGCGAAGCATATCCTCCAATATCTAAATGGTGTGCTCGGATTGTCTGTCAGTTTGAGGGTGAAATGTCGTATTCAACTCAACCTGTGTGCCTAACTCACGTTGTACGGTCCTCCAGAAGTGCGATGTGAACTGCGTACCCCGATCAAAACTAGCACACAGTGAAGCTAAATAATCTCGCGGATATAGATCTCAGCTAACCGCTTTGAAGAATAAGTGGATGCCACCAGACTGAAATGTGCCGACTTGGTCAACCTATCCTCAATGACCCATACTGCATCAAATTTCTTTCAAGTCCGTGGGAGCCCAACAAATAAATCCATGGTAATACGCTCCCACTTCATCCCGGGAATCTCAAGTCTTTAAAGTAAACCATGAGGCCTCTGATGCTCATACTTTACCTACTGGCAATTCAAAGCCACATATGCAACTATATCTTTCTTCATTCTCCTCCACCAATAATGCTGCTTAAAATCCTGATACATCTTGGTGGCACCAAGATGAATCGAATGTCGCGAAATGTAGGCTTCCTCAAGAATTAACTCATGAAGCCCGTCCACATTGGGCTCACAAATCTGACCTTGCATCCGCAACACCCCATCATCTCCAATAAAAACTTGTTTGGCATCATTGTGTTGCACCGTGTCCTTAAGGACAAGCAAATGGGGGTCCTCTGTGATATGCTCCTATAAGGAAGACCGAGAGACCGTGCAAATAAGAACCCGACTAGGCTCTGAAATATCTAATCTCACGAACTGATTGGCCAAGGCATGAACATCTGATGCTAGAGGTATCTCACGAACTAGAATAAATGCAAGGCTACCCATACTCACATCCTTTCTACTAAAGGCATCGGCCACAACACTGGCCTTCTCAAGATGATACAGAATGGTAATATCATAGTCTTTCAACAGCTCTAACCACCTCCGCTTCCTCAAGTTGAAATCCTATTGCTTAAACAGGCACTATAGACTCCGATGATATGTGAATACCTCACCAGACACACAGTAGAGGTAATGCCTCCAAATCTTCAATGCATGAACAATGGCTAATAACTCTAAGTTATGAACATGGTAATTCTTCTCATGAAAATTCAGCTGCCGCGACGCATATTCAGTCACCTTGCCATCCTACACCAATACTGCACCAAGCCTAATACACGATGTATCACAATAAACAGTGTAGGACCCTGAACCTGTAGGCAACACCAACACTGGGGATGTAGTCAAAGAAGTCTTGAGCTTCTGAAAGCTTAACTCACACTCACCAGACCACCTGAATGGGGCACCCTTATGGTTCAATCTAGTCAATGGGTCTGCAATGGATGAAAACCCTCCACAAACCGGCGATAATAACCCGCCAAACCTAGGAAACTCCGAATCTCTGTGGCTGAAGTAGGTCTAGGCCAGTTTTGAACTACCTCAATCTTCTTAGGATTGACTTTAATGCCCTCCGCTGATACAACATGCCCCAAAAAGGTAACCAAATCCAACCAAAACTCACACATTGAAAACTTATAGGATGACTATCTCTCAGAGTCTGGAGTACATCCGAAGATGTTGCTCTACAGGAGTAGATCAAAATATCATCAATGAAGAAAATCACAAAAGAATCCAAAGAGTCTTAAATACGCGATTCATCAAATCCCTAAATGTTATTGGGGCATTTGTCAAACCAAATGACATCACTAGGAACTCATAGTGCCAATACCGAGTCCAAAAAATGTCTTAGGGACATGCAATGCCCTAATCTTCAACTGATGGTAGCCAGATTTCAAATCAATCTTCAAAAATACTTTGGCACCCCGAAGCTGATCAAATAAGTCATACTTGTTCACTGTCCAAAATCTATACTCATCTTCATCGAACGATCATTCTTCTTCACGAACAACAGAGGCGCACCCCAAGGTGAGACACTAGGTCTAATGAATGCCTTATCTAACAAATCCTGCAGGTGCTCCTTCAGTTCCTTCAACTCAAGCGGGGCCATACGTACAGTGGAATAGAAATGGTTGAGTGCCCGGAGCCAAGTCAATATAGAAGACGATATATTTATCGGGTGGAATCCCTGGCAGATCTGCATGAAATACCTCCGGGAAACTCATGCACACCTGGTACTAAATTCATGGAAGGAACCTCCTCACTAGAATCATGAACATAGGCCAAATATGTTAGACATCCCTTCTCGACCATACGTCGAGCCTTCACATAAGAAATAACCCTGTTGGTATAATGACCAGGAGTTACTCTCCATTATAATTGAGGCAACTCTAGCATGGCTAAGGCCACCGTCTTAGAGTGATAGTCCAATATGGCGTGATAAGGTGACAGCCACCATATCAAGAAGTAGGAGATCTATACTAGTCTCTATACTCCCAATAAAAATCACACACGAGCGATAAACATGATTTACAACAATACAATCTCCCACAGGCATGGACACATATACAGGAGCACTGAAAGAATCACGAGGCACAACCAAATATGAAGAAAAATAAGATGACACATAGGAATAAGTGGATCCCTAATCAAATAGAACCGAAGCATCTCTATGGAAAACTAGAACAATACTTGTGATGACAGTGCCAGATGACTCAGCCTTAGGTCTAGCTAAGAATGCATAAAAACGGGACTAGGCCCCACCACACTGACCTCCACCTCTCGGACGACCTCTAGCTGGTTGGGCTCCACCTCTAATGACCTTACCTCCAGCTCTAATAGTCTGAACTCCACCTCTGGCAGCCTGACCCTTACCTTTAGCTGGCTGAGAGAGCGGTGAAGCAACCAGTGCCAGAACTATGAGAACTCTATTGTGGCATGCCGCCCTGTGACTAGGGGCAAAATCTAGTAAGGTGCCTCGGGTCTCCACAAGTATAACAATCCCTCGGCCACTGTGATTGTTGGCCCTAGAACTGGCCCTGTCGACCTGGATAACTACCTTGATAACTATGGATCAGAGGTGCATTAATAGAAGCTGATGGTGCACTATACGCTAGCTGCTCAGGAAGAGATACATAAGGACCACAACTACCCGAAGCACTGTGGGATGCCTGAAGCAAAGACTAAAACAGCGTGGGAGGATGGACTCTACCAAAAGTACCCATACCTCTAGATGAGGAACCACTTAAACCACTGGAATAATAAGGAATCTTATCATATGTCGGCCCCCTCTCCTGACGACGAATCATCTCAATCCGTCTAGCAATCTCTACGGCCCTTTGAAAAGAAATATCATCTTTGATCTCCCTGTCCATCTGTAGCCTAATAGAGGCATGGTAAGCTAGTTCCATAAATAGGGTCTCATACTGGGTAACTGTCATGCTACCCTGCTGAAGGCGCTCAAACTGCCTGCGATACTCCTCTCTCAGAGGGACCGGAATAAATTTTTCCAAAAATAGCTGCGAAAACTGATCCTAGGTAAGTGAAAGTGAAACAACTGGTCTAGTTAAGACATAATACCTCCACCATCTCTTGGCAAAACCGATCATCTAGAACACTACAAAGGCGAATTCATTAGTCTCAACAATACCCATGTTGCTCAATACCTCGTGGAAACGGTCCAAGTAATCTTATGGGACCTCGGAAGGTGCACCACTAAAGTGAATAGGGAAGATCTTTGTGAACTTTTCCAATCTCATCAATCCTCCAGTATACATCACAGGCCTCTCCCCGGTCTGTGCGGCAACAACCGGTTGAACTACCCTAACTGAATGGACACTTGGAGTCTGATAGATGGGAGCCATATGCTCCGTAGTATGAGTAGTGGGAGTGTGTGCTCCTCCCCCAGCCTGAGAGATTGTTGGTGCCACCGAAAATGCATTGGTCCAGGTTACACTCACCATAAGACCGACTAAACGGACTAGAGCGTCCTGAAGCACGAGAGTAGCTATGAATCCCTCCAGAACCTGAGCGAGTCCGACTGGTGCAGTATGAGTTGTGACCTCCTCCTCATGATCAATATGAGGCTCCACTATGGGTGCTACTGCTCGAGCTCTAGGCTGAGCTTTGCCTCTGGCTCGACCTCGGCCCACGCCTCTACCCCTGGTAGTAGCTGCAATAGGGGTCTCCGGCTCCTGTCCGTTGTAGATATTTTACGTGTTCTCACCATTTGTGAGAGAACAAAAATGGAATGATTCAAACATCAATAATAGAATAAAATTGCACGATATGGAAAGAAATGAGTGAAATATTTCCTAAAACTCTATAGCCTCTAGAAGGTAAGCACACACGTCTCTGTATTGATCCTCTAGACTCTACTAAGCTTGCTCGTGACTCGTGAAACCTAAGAAACCTAGTTCGTTGATAGCAACTTGTCACAACCCAGAATCCCAACCTTGGGGTCGTAATGGCGCCTAACATCCACTTGCTAGGTATGCTGATGTGAAATAATTAATTAACAATTTTAAAAGTTAAAAACACAATAATTGTCATGCCTCGAACTCGGGGAGTGCGACCGACGCTCAACCGAGATAACCCGGCCGAGCAAGCATGTATAATTCCTTCTACCCAAACTTACTCATGAATAACAATAAAATCCAATTCATTAATTAGGCAGGAAGGAGGATCAAGTAAACAGCAACACCAATTATCAGCAGTTACATCATATATAAGTTTCTAAAATACATACTCTTTCATAATTTTATGTCGAACGTGTGATAAAATTACAACATTACTAGTTTAACTTTCCCTACACTAACATACCACCCACACTATGTCTACGGAGACTCTAAATAGATACAAAAGAGTACGGTGGTAGTGCTGGCAATAAGGGTCCAACTATACCTCAAAACATAGCAATACACACGAAACAAAAGATGCACAACTCCGAAATGAGATGGGGATCACCAAGTCAGCTGGGAAGATTGAGTACCGCTATCACTTGTCAGTATCCTCCGCTATGGAACCACCTGCATCCATTAAATATGCAGCGCCCCCAACAAAAAGGACGTTAGTACATGTCGAATAGCGCTAGTATGAAAACCAAACACCTAATCATGAACTTGGAAATACAACATAAATATGATGAATCAAGGTGACAATGGAATAACATAGATAGTCGTTAAAGCCAAAGAAGATTTATCAAGAGCTGTCAATAACCTTAATAAATTTTAAGACAACAACCTCTGTAACCATCTTTACACAAAGTGGTCCCGCCGCCTAACCCCAATGCATGCGGGTGGAGGTGCAACATCAATACCAATACCTACACAAAGCGGCCATATCGCCTCACCCCAATATGTGCGGGTGGAGGTGTAACAATAGTACCAATACTCACACAAAGAGGCCTTGCCGCTTCACCCCAATATGTGCGGGTGGAGGTGTAACAACGATACCAATTAATATCTCTACACAATTTGGCATAAAATTTTCATATGTAACACGACTTGGAATTATAACATGTAGATACACAATCCATAGGTTGGAACACGTCCTTAATCAATAACACAACATAATAAGAGCATTCGAACACGAATTAAACATATATTTTGTCACAAAGCTTATTTTGAATACTCTACTTATGATAAACATCTTGCAATTTACAAGGGTGATGTGGGGTTCAATTCTTAAAGAAGACTTTAGCCATCATACCCCACTTGAGCTTTCTTAAACTCTAAAATGCTCTGAACTCTAGCAACTTCGATCTATTTTAGAAATATGGCAAATTGAACCAAGCTTAGGAAGATGATCATGGTTCTAGCTCATTTGAGAATTTTATCAAGCACTAGGTGTACATTAAGGTTTCAAGGTCCTTTTATGGAGGATTCCATCATCCCACGACCCATTCTTTACCATTTTTAGCCCAACAATCTTCCTACACTCCTTGATAACACATGCATGCAAAATAAACAACTCCCAAACCCAAGAATTATCTTACTAACTATCCATTTCTAGTTAAATTTCGAAATTAAGTGCTACGATGTAGAACCTTACCTTTTCGGTTGAAGACCTTGTGAGTTACTCTAGAGAAATCTTCAATGTTTGGCCAAAGATTGATGACAATGTCTTAGAATTCCTCCTCTCACTCTAGAACACCTTCCTCTCTCTCTCTCTGAAATGTAGTTTTATCTTTCTAAAATGACCCCTAATAGCGTTTTATGAGAAGGGGGTGGGGTTATGAAAGCCCAATAATGAAGCTCCGAACGGGATCTGCGGTCGCATATGCGACCGCATAATGCTTCTGTGGTCCGCGAAATGGGCCGTGAAATGGTCCTCCAGAACTGGGCTGGTCTGCCTCACTATGCGGCTATTATGCGGTCCACAGACCTGTTCTGCGGTTGCATAATGCGCCGCAGAACCTCCCTCCGAAAATTCCATGCTGGCTCTGCGATCGGTGTGCGGCCCGCAAAATTGTTTTGCGGTCGCATAATTGGTCGCGAAATGACATCCAAAAGTTACCCAATTGACTGCCTCACTCTGCGGCATTCTGTGGGCCGCATAAATGCCCTTTTCTTCCATACATTTTCCTCCAACTCCCCAGCGCACCGTTCAACCCAAAAAGTATGTACTCACCGCGAATAATCTCTATTATTATTAACACATACGCCTACCTCAACACCACGAAACCCGGGTTTTAGGAAATATTTTACGGGGCCTTGATATTCAACGAGAAATAAAAGCTAAATCTAACACAATCACGAGTACACGAGCAACTAGAAGTCTACAAACAAGGTCTGAAATAAATACAATTGTTTCGAAAGAAATAAATAGTAAAAGGGGGAAATGGAAGGGGACTTCAAGATCTGCGAACGACAACATATCTACCTAGTCTCCATATAAAATGATACGAGTTGGCACCTCACACATCGCTAGAACCACCAGTATCTGCACAAGAAGTGCAGAAGTGTAGTATGATTACAACCGACCCAATGTACTATGTAAGTGTCGAGCCTAATAGTGACGAGGCTAATATAAGACACCTACGTATATAAACCTGTACAAGTGTATATAAAGCAACAATAATAACAAAGAATGAGAAAGTACTAATTGGGAAGGGAAATGCGGAAAGGGGAAGATATAATAAATATGGTAAGTATGAAATCACGAAATAACCAAGTAAATCACCAAAACCGGAAATCAGTCATATCAATGATATTAAAATGGCACGGCATCACCCTTCGTGCTTTCACTCTCGTCCTCACCATGCAATAATATGAACATAATGACATGGCATTACTCTTCGTTCTTTTACTCTCGTCCTCACCATGTAATAATAATATGAATGAAATGGCACGACACGGCATCACCCTTCGTGCTTTTACTCTCTTCCTCACCATGTAATAATGATAATATGAATGAAATGACATGGCATCACCTTTCATTCTACTCTTCTCTTCAACATGTAATAATGATAATATGAATGAAATGGCACGACATCACCCTTTGTGCTTTTACTCTCTTCCTCACCATGTAATAATAATAATATGAATTTGAATAATAAACAATGCAGAGGATAATTTAACTTCAAATATGGTGCCATGATATCAAATTTCAACTTTCAAAAATATTCAACAACTTTGAAATAAGCACTAAATACGAAACGAATAATCAAAGATGTAATAATCTATCCTAAGTGTGGATATCATAATTAACGGAACAATATAATACAAATAAAGTAATTTTAACCGCATGCTTTAACCCAACGACAACGCGTAGGTACTCGTCACGTCACATATACATTATCCCCTCACATAATACAAAGCAAATAGACCAACAAGTCTTAATCCCTCAAGTCAAGGTTAACCACGACACTTACCTCGCTCTACGATCAAAGAAATCAACCAACCACGGATTTGCCTCTTGAACAAGCCTCTGAACCAACAAAATCAAGCAAATTATTGATCAAATGGTTCAAAATAAGCTTTAAAAACTACTCACTAATGAAAAAGGTCCAATTTTGATCATTTTTTAAAAAGAAAACAAAAGTCAACCCCAGGACCGCTTGGTCAAAACCCAAGGGTCGGACCAAACTCCGATTACCCATTCACCTCGGAGCATGTTTGTGTGATTTGTTTCATAATCAGACTTCAATTTGAGGTCTAAATCTCAATTTTATAAACTAATTTCTACCATGGAAATCCTAAATTTGGTGTTGAAATCTCATGAATAGTAATGGGCAATTGAAAGAAAATTGATTAAAGTCACTTACCAATAAATTTAGGAAGAAACGTCTCTTGAAAATCGCCTCTAGAGTGTTTAGGGTTGAGAAATGGTGTAAAATGAGCTAAGTCCCGTTTTTCTTCTCTTTTACCCAGCTGCAAGTGTCGCAATTGCGATGTCTTGTTCGCATTTGCGAACATCGCAAATGCGAGTCAAGGGTCGCAAATGGGGACCATGCCTCAGAGCCACATAAGTCGTAAGTGCGACAAAATGATCGCAAAACGAAGATCTCACCTTCGTAAATGTGACAAACATCTTCGCAAATGCGAAGCTTTTCCCAGAGCACTGAGTAGAAAATGCGACTCTGAGATTGCAATTTCGATATCTGACTATTCGCAAATGCGAACCTATATCTCATAAATATGCGATCACCCAGCCCAAGCCTTTCTCACAAATTCTAGATTTGGCTCGCAAATGCGAGCCAAAATCTGTAGACACACCAGCAACAGAATAATCACCAGTTATCTCCAAAGTCCAAAAATTGATCTGTAGCCTATCCGAGTTCACTCGAGCCCTTGGGCTCCATGCAAACATGCACACAAGTGTAATAACATAATGTGAACTCGCTCGCGCGATCAAAACCCCAAAATAATACCTAGAACTACGAATCAGACATCAAAATGCATAAGATTTTCAAAGAATCTCAAGAACTTTCAAATTCACAACCAAGCATCCGAATCCTATCAAATCAACTCTGTTTTGTATCAAATTTTGTAGACATGTCTTAAATAGTAAAATGAACATATACCAAGTTTTGGAACCTAAATCCAAACCCGATAGAAATAAAGTCAACCTACGGTCAAATTTCAGAATTCTTTAAACCTTCAAATTACTAGTTTTCAACAAATCAAGTTAGGAACTTCAAAATTCAATTCCGAACATACACTCAAGTCCAAAATCATGATATGCATCCAACGGGATCCTTAAGATACCTATCCCGGTACGTTAATACAAAATGTTGAATATAGTCAACTCAAATAATTTTTAAAGCTAAAATTTATATTTTCTTCAAATTTTCACATAAAACCTTTCCGAGAAAAGACATAGACTGCGCACGCGAATCAAAAATTACTACACAGAGCTAATCGAGGTCTCGGAACACCGAAATAATTATTAAAACTCAGAATGACCTATCGAGTCATCCCAAATATATATAGGGTGATATACGTGGGTATATACATCCTCCATGCGGATCAACCCAATACTATATAATTTTGATAGATTGTAACGACCCGGTCGGTCGTTTTGAGAGTTAGCGCCCCGATCCCCTAATAACTGTTTCTCCCAGGTCTAATTATGTTAATGGAACTTGTCGTAGCGTTGAGTGGTGAAATTCGGAGTGATTTTGGACACATAGTCCTCTAATGTGAACTTCAGCTTTAGAAATCGGACCGTAGCTAGAACTGTGTGAAGACAGATCTAGAATGGAATTCCATCGACTCCGTTAGCTCCATTGGGTGATTTCGAGGTTATGAGCATGTTTGAAATGTGTTTTCGAGGTCGGTTGTAGATTTAGGTTTGAATTGGCGAAAGTTAAAATTTCGGCGATTTCGGCCGATAGGTGAGATTTTGATATCGGACTCGGAAAGGAATTCCGAAAGAGACAGCAGGTCCGTAATATCATTTTTGGCCTGTGTGCAAAATTTGAGGTCATTCGGATAAGTTTAGACGTGTTACGGCATTGGATGTGAATTCTAGAAAATTCATAAGTTCTTAGGCTTGAATCTATGCATATTTGATGATTTGGATGTTATGAGATGTGTTTTTAAGGCTCGACCAAGTTGGAATGAGGTATTAGAGTCGGTTGGTGGTTTAGGTTGAGGTCCCGGGGACCTCGGGTGTGCTTCGGGTGTTCAAACGGACACTTTTGGCCAAAAGGCCTTTGCTGAATTGCTGGTTTTTCTACAACCGATTCTTCTTCTCTGCGATCGCAGGGATAGGCTCGCGATCGCATAAGGTAATTAGGGGAGGCCTGGATGTTGTTCTTTGCGATTGCACGATGTGGCCCGCGATCGCAGCTTGCTGGGAGTTTAGCCTTCGCTATCGCATCCTCTAAGTCGCCATCGCATAGTGTGCTGGGGTCTGAGGGAGGTTTTTCATTTTGCTCAGTGCGGTCGCGAGGCCCCACCCGCGATCGCGGAGATGTGAAGCGTGAAGGTACGCGATCGCAGGCCCCTATCCGCGATCGCATAAGGCTAATCTGGCGCGTGGAAGATTACTCTTCGTGATCACGACTCACTGTCAGTGATCGCATAAGGCAACATCTGGGCAGTCTTTTAAAAAATCCCAATTCCGAGGGTTTATGTTATTTTTCACCATTTCCGATTTTTGGAGCTCGGGAGAGGCGATTGTTGAAGGTATTTACACCTGGGTGATTTGGGTAAGTGATTTCTAACCTATATAGTTCAAATTCCTTGATTCCAATCTTAAATTCAACCTTAAATTTCGAAATTTGTGGGTAGAAATGGGAAAAATGGGAAGAACTTCATAGACCAAATTGTTGGGTTTTGATTGGGTGTTTGACCTCCAATTTGAGGGATTCCTATATGGTTAGACTCATGAGTGAATGGGGGTCCGAAAAAAGTAATTTTTAGTCGATTCCGAGACGTGGGCCCGAGGGACTTTTTGGGCGAATTTCCTAATTTCGCGTATTAGCTTCGAATTAATTAGCTAATTTGTTCCCTTAAAGTGTTATTTACATTATGCAATCGAATTTATTAGATTTGTGCCACCCGGAGTCGGATACTCGTGGCAAGAGTGGGGTACGAAGTTGATTTGCACAGTCGAGGTAAGTGGCTTGCCTAACTCTGTGTTGGGGATTTCCCTTAGGCATTTTATACTGATTTTACTATGTGAACGCCGTGTACGTGAGGTGACGAGTGCGTACACGGGTCCTTGTTGCTAAAATTCCGTTTTTACTTCCACTTCATGACTCATTTTCATTCCTTAAAGTACTGTTCCCTATCCTATCTGAATAGCTAGCTTAAGATTTAGCATGCCTACCTGTCCGTACTTGTTTCCCTTTTACTTGCTACAATTTGAACCATGCTTAGGTAGTTTTACAGAATTCTTGCCTGATACCTTTTTTTTTTTAACTATTTAATTACGCTATGTCCGACATACTTTCTACATTGCATATTTAAATTGGGACTACGGACCGAGATCCGGGAGCTTTCCCCATGTACTGCATAGCATATTTAAATTGGGACTACGGACCGAGATCCGAGAGCTTTCCCCCTGTACTGCATTGCATATTTAAATTGGGACTACGGACCGAGATCCGGGAGGTTTCCCCTATATTGCATTGCATGATTCTGTTGAGTTATATGATGTGCTGAGCCGAGAGTTTCTTTTATTCATTTCTTCCAGTTTTTCCTAAATTTTTGCTTATCATTATCTCTACTTATTTTTCGCTGTACAATCTTATAACTGTCTTATTATGTTTCAAACTCAGTAGAGCCTAAACCTGACCTCGTCACTACTTGATTGGGGTTAGGCTTGGCACTTACTTAGTACCGAATGTGGAGTACGCACGCCCTTTCTACGCATGTTTTCCCCAGGTACTAGTACACATCGTTCTGGCTAGGAGTACTGCAGCTGCTGCTAGGCGACCGTGAGGTATTTCTGCCACGTCCGCAGAACCTTTCGAGTCCCCTTCCTACTCTAGTATAGATATAATTCATAGATAGATATATGTTTCTTAATTCAGTTGTATAGAGCTATATTTGTAAAGCTTGTGACTTGGTGACATTCCGGATTTTGGGAAAGTAAAAGTTGTAGATGTCGAGCGGCTAAATTTTATAGTATTACTTCATCTTTACTGTTTTGTTATTATTTGTCTTATTTTTCCATAACATAGGCTTACCTAGTCGTAGAGACTACGTTCCGTCACGAGACCGATCGGAGGGTAAATTCGGGTCGTGACAAGTTGGTATCAGAGCGTCTAGGTTCATAGGAGTCACAAGTCACAATCCGGTTTATTAGAGTCTCGCGGATCGGTGCGGAGACGTCCATATCTATTTTCGAGAGGCTACTTAACTGTTAAGAACAATCATATTCCTTGGAATTCTTTATCGTGCTAGTTACTGTCATCAAACTTCTTAAACTATATTCTATTCTTTCTTACAGATGGTTCGTACTCGTACCAGACGTACTGATGACCAGGCACCCAAGCCCCCAGCCAGAGCCGTCAGAGGCAGGGGCTGGGGCAAAGGACGAGCACGCGGTGGATCCCGAGCACCGGCGAGAGCAAGGGTAGAGGATCCCCCAATAGCCACATTTGGAGGGGCACATGAGGGCCTTATTATTACTCCAGCCCTCCAGGAGACATTGGCTCAGTTTTAAATTGCCTTCAGTACTCTATCTCAGGCGGGACTACTTCCGATAGCCCCAGCTACATCCCAGGTCGGAGGAGGGACACAGACTCCCGCAGCTTGTACTCCTGAGCAGAGGGTTCATATGGGGCAGGTTCCAGAGTATATCCCCATGCCCCCAGCAGCTCTAGTTTGGCATGAGACTAGGATAGTTTTTCCTGAGGCAGAGCAGCTCCTACTTGAGAGGTACAAGAAGTACCACCCACCTGAGTTCAGCGGACTAGCTTTGGATGACGCCGTGGGTTTTCTTGAGGGGTGCCATCGCATTCTCCGCACTATGGGTATTGTGAAAATGAGTGGGGTCTCTTTCACTGCTTTCCAGCTGAGGGGAGCAGCTTATCAGTGGTGGCGTGCTTTTGAGTTGAGCAGTTCGGACGAGGCAGCTTCACTTACTTGGGCTCAATTCTCAGAGATGTTCCTACTTAAGTTTGCCCCTCAGAGCCTCAGGGATGCTTGGTGTGTAGAGTTTGAGCAGTTACGCCAGGGTACTATGACTATGTCGGAGTATGCAGTCCGTTTCAGCGACTTGGCTCGTCATGCACCAGCTTTGGTTGCCACTGTCAGAGAGAGGGTTCGACGCTTTATTGAGGGACTTCACCCCAGTATTCGGACTAGCATGGCCAGAGAGCTGGAGATAGATGTTGCTTACCAGCAGGCCGTGAGTATTGCCTGGAGGATTGAGACTATGTTGGCTCGGGATAGGGAGGAGAGAGAGGCCAAGAGGTCTCGAGAGACTGGTCACTTTTCAGGAGCTCGTGCACCAGCAGCATGTTATGGTAGGGGTTTTGTGATTCTCCCCATTCATTCAGCTCTTCCAGCAGCCAGCGGTATTCCAGCTCCTCCTAGACCTCAGGAGCCTTATTATGCACCACCAGTATCTCAGGTGCCTTCAGTTCGAGGTGCTATCACTGGCCAGTCCAGCAGGCCAGTTTAGAGTCAGCATCAGCCGCCACGTCCTCTGAAGGGTTGTTTTGAGTGTGGTGACCCTCGTCATAGAATTAGAGATTTCCCCAGTGCTAGGAGGGGTGCACCACCTCAGACTTATCAGGTTCCACGCCTTCCACCAGGTCCTCCAGCTATTCTTCCAGCCCCAGCTGCTACCCCCACCATCTCAGGCAGCTTGAGGTCGAGGTCGAGGTCGGGGAGGTCGAGGTCGCCCTAGAGCGGGAGGATAGGCTAGATATTATGCTCTCCCATCCCGCTCCGAGGCCATTGCTTCAGATCTAGTCATTATAGGTATTGTCCTCGTTTGTCATAGGGATGCATCGGTGTTATTTGACCCAGGCTCTATATATTCGTATGTGTCCTCTTATTTTGCTTTACATCTGGGATATCTCGGGATTCTTTGAGTTTCCCCGTCTATGTTTCTACTCTTGTGGGAGATTCTCTTGTTGTGGACCGTGTATATCGGTCGTGTTTGATAGTTATCAGTGGTTTTGAGATCAGGGCTGATTTATTATTACTCAGTATGGTAGATTTCGATGTTATATTGGGTACGGACTGGTTGTCTCCCTACTATTCTATTCTTGATTGTCACGCCAAGACCGTGACGCTGGCTATGCCAGGATTACCGAGGTTAGAGTGGATAGGTTCCTTAGAGTACACTCCCCGCCGAGTCATTTCCTTTCTTAAGGCTCAGCGGATGGTTGAAAAGGGGTGTGATGCGTATTTGGCTTATGTGAGAGATGTTAGTGCTGAGACCCCTACAGTTGAGTCTGTCCCCGTTGTTAGGGACTATCCTGATGTTTTTCCGGCTGATCTTCCGGGTATGCCACCCGACAGAGATATTGATTTCGGCATTGACTTGTTGTCGGGCACTCAGCCCATTTCCATTCCTCCCTATCGCATGGCTCCTCCTGAGTTGAAGGAGTTGAAGGAGCAGTTCTAGGAGTTGCTTAATAAGGGTTTCATCAGGCCCAGTGTATCGCCTTGGGGTGCTCCGGTATTGTTTGTGAAGAAAAAGGATGGTTCAATGCGTATGTGTATTGACTACCGGCAGCTGAATAAGGCGACAGTGAAGAACATGTACCCATTGCCTCGCATTGATGATTTATTTGACCAGTTACAGGGTGTTAGGGTGTTCTCCAAGATTGATCTTCGTTCGGGTTATCATCAGTTGAAGATTTGGGAGACGGATATCCCGAAGACTGCCTTCAGGACTAGATATAGCCACTATGAGTTCCTTGTTATGTTATTTGGGCTGACCAATGCCCCAGCAGCCTTCATGCACCTGATGCACAGTGTATTTTGGCCGTATCTTGATAATTTCGTCATCGTGTTCATTGATGACATTCTGGTGTATTCTCGGTCCCAAGAGGACCATGAGCAACACTTGAGGACCGTACTTCAGACATTGAGGGAGAGAAAGTTGTATGCCAAATTTTCTAAGTGTGAATTTTGGCTTGATTCTGTGGCATTCTTAGGCCATGTAGTATCTTCGGATGGGATCAAGGTAGATCCAAAGAAGGTAGAGGCGGTGCAGAGTTGTCCTAGACCGTTTTCCGCTACTGAGATCCGCAGTTTCCTCAGTTTGGCTGGGTATTATCGTCGTTTTGTGGAGGGATTTTCATCAATCTCAGCGCCCATGACCAGACTGACCCAGAAGGGTGCACCTTTTATATGGACTGAGGAGTGTGAGGAGATCTTTCAGAAGCTCAAGACAACCCTGACTACAGCTCCAGTATTAGTACTACCCACCGGTTCAGGATCCTATACAGTCTATTGTGATGCTTTAAGGATTGGCCTAGGAGCAGTGTTGATGCAGGACGGTAGGGTGATTGCCTACGCGTCCAGACAGTTGAAGGTGCATGAGAAAAACTACCCTGTGCATGATCTCGAGTTGGCAGCGATTATTCACGCCCTGAAGATATGGCGTCATTATTTATATGGTGTTCCCTGTGAGATATATACGGATCACCGGAGTTTGCAGCACATATTCAGGAAGAAGGATCTCAATTTGCGCCAGCATAGGTGGTTGGAGTTACTCAAGGATTATGACATCACCATATTATACCACCCGGGGAAGGCCAATGTGGTGGTCGACGCCTTGAGTCGCCGGGCGGAGAGTTTGGGTAGTTTGGCATATCTTCGTGCAGCTGAGAGACCCTTAGCCTTGGATGTTCAGCCTTTAGCCATTCAGTTCGTGAGATTGGACCTATCGGAGCCTTGCCGGGTATTTGCTTGTGTTGTTGCTCGATCTTCTCTTTATGACCGCATTCGGGAACACCAGTATGAGGATCCCAACCTCCGAGCTCTTCAGGATAGAGTTCGGCAGGGTGATGCCAGGGATGTGACCATAGGTGATGACGGTGTGATGAGGATGCAGGGCCGGATTCGTGTGCCCAATGTAGATGGACTTCGGGAGTTGATTCTTGAGGAGTCCCATAGCTCGCGGTATTCCATCCATCTGGGTACCGCGAAGATGTACCAAGATCTGAGACAGCACTATTGGTGGCGAAGGATGAAGAAGGATATATCAGAGTTTGTAGCCAAGTGTCTCAATTGTCAGCAAGGCAAATGTGAGCATCAGAGACCGGGAGGATTACTTCAGCAGATTAGGCCTCCAGAGTGGAAGTGGGAGAGGATCACCATGGATTTTGTGGTTGGACTTCCTCGGACTTTGAGGAAGCTCGATGCTATTTGGGTGATTGTGGACCGGCTGACCAAGTCAGCCCATTTCATTTCAGTATTGACTACATACTCTTCTGAGAGGTTGGCCAAGATATACATCCGGGAGATAGTCCGGTTGCACGGTGTGCCGGTGTCCATTATATTAGATCGAGGTCCTCAGTTCACCTCTCACTTCTGGAGAGCCTTGCATAGTGAGTTGGGTACCCAGATTGATCTTAGTACATCATTTCACCCTCAGACGGACGGGCAGTCCGAGCGCACGATTCAGATTCTCGATGATATGCTCCGTGCCTGTGTGATGGATTTTGGAGGGTCATGGGATCAGTACTTGCCTCTTGCAGAGTTTGCTTATAATAACAGCTACCAGTCCAGCATTCAGATGGCGCCGTTTGAGGCCTTGTATGGTAGGCGGTGCAGGTCTCCAGTGGGATGGTTTGAGCCGGGCGAGGCCCAATATTTGGGTACAGACTTGGTTCAGGATGCCCTGGACAAGGTGAAGGCGATTCAGGAGAGACTTTGCATAGCTCAGTCCCGGCAGAAGAGTTATGCAGACCGGAGGGTTCGTGACTTGGCATTTATGGTTGGTGATCGTGTTTTACTTCCGGTATCGCCTATGAAAGGCGTCATGAGAGTTGGGAAGAAGGATAAGCTGAGTCCGAGATTCATTGGCCCTTTTGAGGTGTTGCAATGGGTTGGGGAGGTTGCTTATGAGTTGGCCTTGACTCCCAACCTAGTAGGTGTTTATCCGCTATTCCACGTTTCCATGCTCCGGAGGTATCACAGTGATCCGACGCATGTTTGGATTTCATCTCAGTCCAACTGGACAAGGATCTATCATATATTGAAGAGCCTGTGACTATATTGGACAGGCAGGTCAGAAGGCTCAGGTCGAAGAATATTGCCTCAGTCAAGGTTCAGTGGAAGGGTCATCCGGTCGAGGAGGCGACTTGGGAGAACGAGCAGGACATGCGGAGTTAGTATCCTCATCTTTTCACAGCTTCAGCTATGATTCTATACTCGTTCGAGGATGAACGATTTTCTTAAGAGGGGAGAATGTAACGACCCAGTCAGTCGTTTTGAGAGTTAGCGCCCCGATCCTCTAATAACTGTTTCTCCTAGGTCTAATTATGTTAATGTAACTTGTCGAAGCGTTGAGTGGTGAAATTCGGAGTGATTTTGGACACATAGTCCTCTAATGTGAACTTCAGCTTTAGAAATCGGACCGTAGCTAGAATTGTGTGAAGACGGACCCGGAATGGAACTCCGTCAACTCCGTTAGCTCCATTGGGTGATTTCGAGGTTAGTGGCGTGTTCGAAATGTGTTTTCGAGGTCAGTTGTAGATTTAGGCTTGAATTGGCGAAAGTTAGAATTTCGGCGATTTTGGCCGATAGGTGAGATTTTGATATCGGACTCGGAATGGAATTCTGAAAGCGACAGCAGGTCCGTAATGTCATTTTTGACCTGTGTGCAAACTTTGAGGTCATTCGGATAAGTTTAGACGTGTTTCGGCATTGGATGTGAATTCTAGAAAATTCATAAGTTCTTAGGCATGAATCTATGCATATTTGATGATTTGGATGTTATGAGATGTGTTTTTAAGGCTCGACCAAGTTGGAATGAGGTATAAGGGTCGGTTGGTGGTTTTGGTTGAGGTCCCGGGGGCCTCGGGTGTGCTTCGGGTGTTCAAACGGACACTTTTGGCCAAAAGGCCTTTGCTGATTTGCTGGTTTTTCTACAACAGATTCTTCTTCTCTGCGATCGCAGGGATAGGCTCACGATCGCATAAGGTAATTAGGGGAGGCCTGGATGTTGTTCTCTGCAGTCGCACGATGTGGCCCGCGATCGCAGCTTGCTGGGAGTTTAGCCTTCGCGATCGCATCCTCTAAGTCGCCATCGCATAGTGTGCTGGGGTCTGAGGGAGGTTTGTCATTTTGCTCAGTGCGGTCGCGAGGCCCCACCCGCGATCACGGAGCTCTGGAGCGTGAAGGTACGCGATCGCAGGCCCCTATCCGCGATCGCATAAGGCTAATCTGGCACGTGGAAGATTACTGTCCGCGATCGCGACTCACTGTCCGCGATCGCATAAGGCAACATCTGGGCAGTCTTTTAAAAAAACCCAATTCCGAGGGTTTATGTTTTTTTTCACCATTTTCAATTTTTGGAGCTCGTGAGAGGCGATGTTTGAAGGTTTTTACACCTGGGTGATTTGGGTAAGTGATTTCTAACCTATATAGTTCAAATTTCTTGATTCCAATCTTAAATTCAACCTTAAATTTCGAAATTTGTGGGTAGAAAATGGGAAAAGTGGGAAGAATTTCATAGACCAAATTATTGGGTTTTGATTGGGTGTTTGACCTCCGATTTGAGGGATTCCTATATGGTTAGACTCGGGAGTGAATGGGGGTTCGGAAAATATAATTTTTACCCGATTCCGAGACGTGGGTCCGGGGGACTTTTTGGGCGAATTTCCTAATTTCGCGTATTAGCTTCGAATTAATTAGCTAATTTGTTCCCTTAAAGTGTTAGTTACATTATGCAATCGAATTTATTAGATTTGTGCCACCCGAAGTCGGATACTCGTTGCAAGAGCGGGGTACATAGTTTATTTGCGCAGTCGAGGTAAGTGGCTTGCCTAACTCTGTGTTGGGGATTTCCGTTAGGCATTTTATACTGATTTTACTATGTGGACGCCGTGTACGTGAGGTGACGAGTGCGTACACGGGTCCTTGTTGCTAAAATTCTGTTTTTTCTTCCACTTCATGACTCATTTTCATTCCTGAAAGAACTGTTCCCTATCCTATCTGAGTAGCTAGCTTAAGATTTAGCATGCCCTACCTGTCCTTACTTGTTTCCTTCTTACTTGCTACAATTTGAACCATGCTTAGGTAGTTTTACAGAATTCTTGCCTGATACATTTTTTTTAACTGTTTAATTACGCTATGTCCGACATACTTTCTACATTGCATATTTAAATTGGGACTACGGACCGAGATCCGGGAGCTTTCCCCCTGTACTGCATAGCATATTTAAATTGGGACTACGGATCGAGATCCGGGAGCTTTTCCCTGTATTGCATTGCATGATTTCTGTTGAGTTATATGATGTGCTGAGCCGAGAGTTTCTTTTACTCATTTCTTCCAGTTTTTCCTAAATTTCTGCTTATCATTATCTCTACTGATTTTTCGCTGTACAATCTTATAACTGTCTTATTATGTTTCAAACTCAGTAGAGCCTCAACCTGACCTCGTCACTACTTGACTGGGGTTAGGCTTGGCACTTACTGAGTACCGAATGTGGAGTACTCATGCCCTTTCTGCGCATGTTTTCCCCATGTGCAGATCCAGGTACCAGTACACATCGTTCCGGCTAGGAGTACTGCAGCTGCTGCTAGGAGACCGTGAAGTATTTCTGCCGCGTCCGCAGAACCTTCCGAGTCCCTTCCTACTCTAGTATAGATATAATTCATAGATAGAGATATTTTTCTTAATTCCATTGTATAGAGCTATATTTGTAAAGCTTGTGACTTGGTGACATTCCGGGTTTTGGGAAAGTAAAAGTTGTAGATGTCGAGCGGCTAAATTTTATAGTATTACTTCATCTTTACTGTTTTGTTATTATTTGTCTTATTTTTCCACAATTTAGGCTTACCTAGTCGTAGAGACTAGGTGCCGTCACGAGACCGTTCGAAGGGTAAATTCGGGTCGTGACAAACATCTACAAGAAGATCACATGTATGCTTATTGTTAACTTGCAAATGACATTGATAGATTATTGGCCCAATAATAAGGTTAAGGGCATAATTTTCAAATTATCCAATTAAGATAATTCTCTTTGATAATGCTAGTGAGTTTATATCTCATATTTTTAATGATTATTGTATGTTCAGTAAAAGAAAGTTGAACATCCAATTGCTCATGTGCATACTCAAACTGGTCTAACAGAATCGTTGATCAGACTCTTTCAATTAATAGCTAGACCACTGCTATTGAAGACCAAACTTTTTCTTCATGTGTGTGGGCGTGCTATTTTACATGCAACAACACTTATGCGCATAAGGTCAACATCATGAAGTCTCCTTATTACATTTTATTTCTTGTCAGGAGCCAAATATTTTCCATCTGATAATTTTTAAATGAGCAATATATGTTACTCTAACACAACGTATAAAGATGAGTTCCGAAGAAGGTTGAGAATATACGTTGGTTATAAATCTCCTTTTATTATTAAAATGTCTGAAGCCTATGACAGGAGATTTTCCTACGGCCAAATTTACTGATTGTTATTTTGATGAATCATTTTTTTCAATATTAGGGAAGAAAATAAATAATTGGATAAAGAATGGATTAAAATACATTATCTTTATCTCATCTAGATCATCATACAAATTAATGTAAATAAAAGGCCCAAAAGGTCATTTATTTATAAAAACTACAAATCAATTGATGCATTTATTAACCTTTCAAGGGTTACTAAGTCGCATATCCCCGTTGTAAATGCTCCAATTCGAGTTGATGGCCCAGTTGAAAAATATGATAATCCAAATGAGTCTAAGCTACGTCTTAAACATGGTAGACCAATCATTTAGGATAAGAGTCCTTGAAAAAGGAAAGGAACAAATGATCAAGTTGATCATAATATAGAGGCAATTACTCAAGAATAACATCAAGACATAACAATTGATAAGACCTCATGGGAGGTCCAAATATCTGGAAATGATGAAAATGAGAAGATCACAATAAGTTATGTCTCCACGAAAAAAAAGTGAACTCAAAATAATGTTATTATCGACAACAATTTTGCATATAATGTTGTTATTGAAGTAGTGCAACAAGATCAGGATCTTGCCAAAATCTGTCGATGAATGTAGAGAGAAAAATAATTAGCCAAAATAAAAAGATGCAATTCAAGCCGAATTGGCTTCACTTGGAAAAGCACTTGATGAAATAGGAAAACTCTTTCTTCCATTCTACATCTCTTGTCTATTTCTTATTTCATATTGTTACTTTGAGCTTAATTTTTATGAAATATATGTTATAGATTCTACATTGTTTATTCCATATTTAGTTCAATAAATCAAATATTTACCAATATAAACATATTTACTAAATGATCTCATTATTATTTAATCTTTATATTATATTTCACATATTATAATCTCTTTATAATTTGCTCACAAACCAAACCAGCCATAACCCTTCACAATTTACAGCTTGTTTGGATGGTTGTTTCACGTCGTTTCATAATATATCGTATCGTATTGTATTGTATTGTACTGTATCGTTTGATGAATACAATGTTTGAATAGATTGTATTGTTTTCCGTTGTTTCATGATATCATGCACCATCAATATGAAGAATAAATTTTGCAATATTATAAAGAAAAATTATGATACGAAATAAATTTAATCTATAAAAGGTAGAGTAAGTGATAAAATAGAATTATTGAATAATAATGAAGGGTGAGATGAGATAAAAAGACAAGATAACGACGCAACCACACCAAATCGATCGTTACATAAAGTGGCATATTTCATCGTTACGTAACGATGGATTTAACAATACGATACAATAAAATTTAAGTAACAACCAAAACAAATATCATATTTAGAGTAACGATACAATACAATACAATGAGTAACGACCATCCAAACAAGCTGTAATAAAGGTCCAAAGATAAAAAGGAATAAAGGTCCAGATTTGACAAGACAAATAAAGTGGTTCCTCTATCAGAATTTTGATTAGAAGAAAAATCTCAAATTCGTCTGAATTTTTTTAAAATAAGGTAAATCAAAAATCTGATCAAAATTTCATTTATTTTGTTGTGAATTTTAACTAACTTAAAAGGATAAAAGAAACACTCACAAAAAGCTGTAATTAATTGTTTCAGTTGAAACAGCTCATGAAAATAATTTAAAGCGGATGTAATTTCTTACAAAAAGTTCCTATATTCAAATTATTACCAGTTACCACTCTAAACATTGGGCCCGTCATCGGGCGAAGACTACAAAATTAACCAAGCGAAAAGCTGTTTGAGAGAGAGGCAAAGTTGAAGATTAACCTCTACAGCTGAGCCTGAGAGGAGAAGCTCAAGTAAGAAAAAGGACTCTTCTCAATTTTATTTTCTATTTTCCCCTCTCTTTTTTTAAATCCTTTTCTCCCTTTTGGATTCCCAATTTTTCTTTCGATTAGGAAACTATTATCCGTCAATGATAAATTGTAATCGTTTTTTTGTATGTTCTTATCCGTTGACTGTTACATACAATTGGATACCCATTGGCTAATGTAAATGTTCAAAATTTCTGATATCTTACCAGATTTTCTGCATATATATCTGAAATTGTGATATGGGTATTGAGCAAGATTACTTTTTGTGATCTGGGTTTTCAACAAGACGTAGAAAAATTTCACGTCTTTTTTCTTCTTTTGACTTCTGATGTGGGTAGGTGCATCTCCATTTTTACTACCGAGTTACAAATTTTAATTTTGCCTGTCGGTTTTATAAAGATCTACATGCTGTTATTACTTTTGTAGCTGTCAGATCTCTTGATGTCTTGCTTGAAAGATGCTTCAAGTTTCTGCAGTTCTATTCTCAAACTGTAAATTAAAGTTTTAAGATTATGCTAAGATCTTATTCTTTTCTCTGCTAAAACATCATCTTTTAACAAGAGCGGGTTGCTCGAGTGGCTGAGCCCTCCACCTTCAACGAAGAGTTTGTGGGTTTGAGTGACCAAGGTGGAAGTTGTAAAAAGGCATTGTTGGCACCTGAGAGTAGGGATAATGGGGTGAATGGGTGAGTATGTCAATTTAACAACAATAATAACTATGTCGCAGTTCCAAACAATTTCGGATTAGCTATATGAATCTTCACTTCTCCATATAAGTTCAACTCATTTCATTATCATACCAGATAAAAATAAAAATGAAAAATAAGTTAAATATATATATAAATATTAGCAGTAATAATAATAATAATAATAAAACAAGACTAAATCCCATTTCCCACTTGTAGATATCACATATATTGATCTTTTTCTTCCATTATGCCCAATCTTTAGTGAAGTATGCATTTATCCCAAGAAATTGTTGATCTTTTGAAATAACTTCCTTCCATGTAACTTTAGGTCTACCTCTTCCTCTATTAACACCTTCACTCACCATAGTTCCACACCTACGGATCGGTGCATTTGTAGGTCAAGACTTGGTCAAACCATCTTAAACGACCTTCTTTCATTTTATCCTCGGTGTGTGCTACTTGCAGATCTTGTCAATGTGGTCAATTTTACTTTTATCTAATCTTGTATGGCAACACATCTATCTTAGTATCTATATCTCCGCAACACTTATCTTGTGGATATTTTGGACTTAGCTGCCCAACATTCACTGCCAAAAACATTGCCGGTCTTATAAAAAGAATAACAGAATTGTCTGCATTTCATCCTTTTTCCATTAATGTCCATATGCATTAAGACTTGTGAATATTTGCCGCAGATGGAAATTCAAGTTACTTTGTTTGTTAATGTTTAAAGTAATGAACTTAACTATCATCTAATATGCCTTTAAAAATCAGGTGGTTTTTCCTAATTTATAGTCTCAGTTACCATTGATGGATCCAACAGCAGATGAGCAGTTGGATTATGGTGATGAGGAATATGGAGGAAGCAACAAGATGCAGTACCATGGAGGTGGGACAATTCCCGCGCTAGCAGAGGATGAAATGATGGGTGAAGATGATGAATATGATGATCTTTACAATGATGTTAATGTTGGGGAAGGTTTCCTACAGCTCCAGCGGTCAGAGGCCCCAGTTCCGCCTGTTGATGCGGGAAATGGAAATTTTCAAGATCAGAAAGCTAGTTTTGATGCAAAGGCTGATGGTATAGGATCAGATGAGGCAAAAATCCCTGGTGTTGCAACAGAAGGGAAATATGCTGGAACTGAAGTCCGATTCCCCGAGCAAAAGAGTGGACCTCTAGCTGAAAGGGGAACTGAACGACCGGCTGATGCTGCACCAAAGGGAAGGCCTTTAGCAATGATGTTGACTCGTGATTCTCAAATGGGAAACTCTGGGTACCAAGGATCCATACCAATTACGCAGAAAATTGGAGCTGATCCTATCAATATGTCAGAGAAAAATGCCAATGAAGCTACACCGTTGGTGAATTCTGGGGTGGGTGGATCAAGAGTTGTTCCGCAAATGCCAACTAATCAACTGAGTTCAAGTGGGAATGTTAACATGAATAGCCCAATTATTAGCGAGACTCCTATAAGGCCATCTCTGGAGAATGGCAACACCATGCTTTTTGTGGGAGAGCTGCACTGGTGGACTACTGATGCTGAGATTGAGAGTGTGTTGACACAATATGGAAACGTAAAGGAGATCAAATTCTTTGATGAGAGAGCTAGTGGCAAGTCTAAAGGCTATTGTCAAGTTGAGTTCTTTGACCCAGCTGCTGCAGCTTCTTGCAAAGAAGGAATGAATGGTCATATTTTCAATGGGCGAGCTTGTGTTGTCGCGTTTGCTACTCCACAAACTATAAAACAGATGGGTTCTTCATATATGAACAAAACTCAAAACCAGGTGCAGACTCAACCACAGGGGCGGAGACCTATGAATGAGGGAGTTGGTAGAGGTGGGGCAAATTATGCACCTGGAGATGCAGGGAGGAATTTTGGAAGAGGTAGCTGGGGGCGTGGAGGGCCGGGAATGCCTAACAGAGGACCTGGGGGTGGACCAGTGAGGGGAAGAGGAGGCATGGGAGCAAAGAACATGTTGGGGAATCCTGGAGCTGGCACTGGTCCTGGTGGAGCTTTTGGGCAAGGACTTGCAGGTCCAGCATTTGGTGGTCCTCCTGCAGGTCTAATGCATCCTCAGGGCATGATGGGTCCTGGTTTTGATCCTGGTTTTATGGGTCGAGGAGCTGGTTATGGAGGGTTTTCTGGTCCTGCGTTTCCAGGGATGATTCCTCAATTTCCAGCTGTTAACCCTATGGGCCTTCCTGGGGTGGCTCCTCATGTCAACCCTGCTTTCTTTGGTCGAGGAATGTCTGCAAATGGAATGGGAATGATGGGTAATGCTGGGATGGATGGGCCTCATCCAGGAATGTGGACTGACACAAGCGGAGGTGGATGGGGAGGAGAAGAACATGGCAGGAGAACTAGAGAGTCCAGTTATGGTGGTGAAGATAATGCATCAGAATATGGCTATGGAGAGGTTAGCCATGATAAAGGAGCCAGGTCAAGTGCTGTGTCCAGGGAAAAGGAACGTGGATCTGAACGTGACTGGTCAGGCAACTCTGAGAGGAGACATCGTGATGAAAGAGAGCATGACAGGGAGAGGTATGATAGGGAGCACAGATACAAGGAAGAAAGGGATGGTTACCGGGACTATCGTCACAAGGAACGTGAAGCAGAATATGAGGATGACTATGACCGTGGACAGTCTTCTTCGAGATCCCGTAGCAGATCCCGAGCAGCGCAGGAAGAGGATCATAGGTCTAGATCAAGAGACACAAATTATGGGAAACGTAGACGCGCGCCTTCTGAATGATCTGATCTATCCTGTCATGCATCTGTTTCAAGTATTTTATAGGACTATGAGCACAATCAATAACCTTTCGAGATGTCCTTCCTCCAGCTGTTTGTATGCAGTGGCGTTGTTCCTGTTTGTGTTGGTGCTGGTACTCTGGTTTCTGGATTTAAAGAAGTAAGTCAAGTATTACAAGGTTGCAGGAAGTAGATAAAGGTCCTTTTATTCTACTCCCCATGAACATAATTTGATGCTGAACTATTTGTGCTAAGATTATGAGTACCTTTACTAAAATACTCTTATGAGTTTGCTGGTTTGAGCTTTCTAATCCCCAGTTATTGATCATCTTCTAGGTTTTATGATCTCATAAATTAGCTCTTTGGAGCTGATTATATCTTCCTGTTTATTATCTTAGAGTTTGCCCTTTTGTGTATGGTGGTATGCTGGTTAAGTTTTTTCAGTCACTTAGTTATATTTACTTAAGCCAAAAGCTGAGAAATAGCCTTTGATTCATGAGCTTGGCTTTTCAATTTGCTGCTCATGTGATTTTTAAAATGTGCTTTTTTCTTCTTTTGTTTGGGTGCACTCATGTGTTGGCTGGGGGAAGGGGGTTGTCTTATCTTGGTTATTCATCTCTACGCTGCCAGACCTTGTTATCTAGGTATGGTTGTAGGTATTATTTCTTTTGTATTCAAACTTAGTCCTTATTTGATTATCCGTTCAGCGAAGAAACTGAATTTTCAGAATAGTATTTTTCGACTCTTGTGAAATTAATGGTTTCAAGTGTGGTGGTCCTATAAATTGGTTGTGCCATGGCTGTTAAGTGGTATAGTGGTGCTTATATGTTTGGATCTTCCAGTATTACTGATGCATGCTAGCGTAGCTGATTTGTGAAGTTGAAGTGTTTTTAGTTGTGAACTAGTTAGGAGTCATATATGTTGTGCTGGTAATTTGTATGCATCCTGTCTCGAGTAATTATTTTAGAACTTTAAATCTGTGCGATACTAGTTCAATACATAATGTGAGCTTCACATACTCCAATTTCTGCTGCACTCCTAGGTGATTTTTATGAGCATTTTCAGCTAAAATAAGATCTTATTGGTCAGAGTACTGATTTTATATGGCGGAGTCATTGGTTAGCAGACAATTTATTACATGTTGGTCTTTTTTGTGTTATAACCGGGAGATCTTCTGTAAGTTAGGTCTTTTGTGGTTTCTTTCTGTGTTAATAAACATCATTGCTGCAAAGATTTATTTCTTTATTAGTAGTACCATTTGGAGGGCTTTAAGCAAATTTCTTCGTACCTTGTCCTAACACCACCTTCAGCTGCTCCTCCCGACCCTAGAAGAGGATAGGGGCGCCAACTTATAGATCCTTCACGTTTTCAAGCTGGCCTTCATATGAGTCCATGTAAAGGATTTAGAGCTGAATTCCTCCGTCCTTGGTATAGCTAGAAGAGTCTATAAATCTGCATGGTGTATAACTAAAAAACTTAGTAAATCTGCTTGGTCATATGTGTTATATTGGTTTGGTCTCATCTATTCTTGAATGACATTGATTCGGCAAGAAATGCATATACAGACATTTCATGCCACTTCTAAGTTCTAATTTTGAACAGTGTTGAACCTAGTAGTTGATTTACAATTTTTGTTTGTACAATTCTTATCTGTATTGTGCTAGTTCGAGAGGGCAAGATTATTTAAGTTGCCCGCTTCCTGAGGCAGTTAAAGATCATTTGCATGGAGCTGATTTTTTCCTTCTTTCGTTTTGGTTCAATGTCCATATTAATTCATCTGTTTACTGTTATGGGCATCTATAACTAACACAGTCATATGAGTATTTGGGTTGTATCATTTCTCATGAGTATTAACTTGGGGATTTCTTTAATTATCGTATTCAGGGAGCCGCGAGGCAACTCTCTGTTTTTCGTGACTAAATCAGCATATTTTGGTTATCTGGAGGAAGATGAGTTAAATTGGACAAATGTTTGAAAATGCTAGTCTGCCTAGTGCCTAGTGTGCCCGAGAAACATTATTCATATTGGCTGTAATTTTTGTTTTTTTTAGCATAAAGCATTGTAAGCATCCAATTTAGATAGGGGTGTCTCAGCAGGCCCACCAGTCTGTAAAAGCTCTTTTGTGGAGCTATGTATTGTAAATCATGTAGTAGGTTACATAATGTGTAATGTTTCATGCACGTATCGCTTTGAGCTTTGTAAAGATTTTATACCAAGTCCGCTGAGCACTTGTTAAGCATTTTGGGTTGTACAAGTAATGCCAGCCTAGGTTAGGTGTTGTCAGCTAGCAATTTTTGTATAGAGTAATTTGTTGTTGTAACCGAAATTTAGGTGATTGCTGTAACATCTGGAGGAGTTGGCTTATTGTTCATCGGAGTTATTCTGATATGAGTTTAAAATACTAGAAGATGCATTCAACATGGACCATGTACATTCCAAGACACAAATAATGTCCGCTGATTGCATCTGTAACTGCTCGTAGGCCTATAAAAAGTTTATTGTAGTTAGATCATGTGCCAAGTGTAAATTTTTGTTGTAATATCTGAAAATGTATGATTTTGGTCGATTTTCCTTGCTTGTAACTTAGTCGGAGAACTTGTATAGGGCTGTATATAATTGTAACATAGTGACTGAGTTAGGAGTTAGAAGCTGTGAGTTCAAATGTATCAAAGGGACCGGAGACAGGTACCAGGTTCCCATTGCCTTTAACCCGTTATATTTTTTTACCAAAAATCAATTTGTCTTGTATTTTTGCTTTTAGTTTGAGTTAAGTGCATGTTACTTAAAATATAGATTGCAACTCTGTTGTTGAAAGTGAGAGCAGGCGAGACATGCTTTAATTGGCCTGGAGTTTGATGTTTCACCAGTAGGTAGGTGTAAGTACTTAGATTTGATCAAAGAAGCATTAAGAGATCTCTCTTGCATTCATTTTCTCTGGTATTCTCATTCTATATCTGCTGCTGTGAGGATCCTAGCTTTTCTTGGGGTCTTGTATTTTGACTGAGATGAGCAAAACTGGAATGACATAGACAATGATGATGATTCATATAGATTGAGGTGTGGAGTAGTAGTTGTTGGTTCCCTATTTTGGTTCAATTCCCAACTTATGAGCTGTGAGAGTTTTGCAGTTACTAAGAAGGCGATCTGATCGATTGGTTTGGAAAGGGAATGGGACCAGCTATTTAGACGTATGATCACTAATTACTGATTAGGAGTGGTGCCTTAATCTTTATTTATACCTGCCTTATATGCTATGAATAGTAATAAATCCTTTTACCTTATTTGCCATGTTCTTTTCTTGCACTTTACCTGTTTGGTTTTGAGTTATTTTGATTTAATGAACTTCGTTTCTTCAAGGTTGATTTGCTTACCACTGAAACCTAAAGCTGTTTGATAAATGGATTGGTTGTTTATTTGGCGTTGGACTTTCATTATTTTTCATTCTCTAAACCTTTGTAAAATATGAACCAAAATATTTCCATTTTGGGGCAAATTAATGTTTGACAAAATAATATTGTCTTTATGCTTTATACCTACATAATACAAAATAATTACCCGTTTTTACCTGCTCTCAAACTAGTTATACTAAATACCTGTCCGACCAAAAGTATTTACCCGCTTACCCAACTTTATAATTTTTTCTTCTACTGCAACTGTCCTGCACTTATCCCCATCTTTTTCCTCTCCTTTTCTCTTTTTTTCCTTTGTGGCTGAAGTTTATATTTGGTTCCAAACGGGGCACTTGCATCTATACCCGTTTTTTGAGTCACGTTTTAACAAATACACGCTTCACAAAAAAATTGCAAGCATTCCCATTTTTCGCGTAACTTGCGGGCCTGAAGTAGCAAAAGTTTTTGCCTGAAGTGGAGCAAAACTTCAGATATTTTTGCATGAAATTTGGCCTGACTTGCAAAGGCAATCACGCAAACTTCAGTTCATAGTGCAGATGGCAAACTTCAGTTCAATAAAACAGCATGTGTTGGCTAAAGTTTTTGTTTGTAATTGCTGAACTTCAGCATTTTAGTAGCTGAAGCTTTGTTTGTAATTGCTGAACTTCAGCATTCTAGTAGCTGAAGTTTTGTTCTGTATTTGCTGCACTTCAGCATGTTTTAGCTGAAGCTTTATTCTGTACATATTTTAGCTGAAGCTTTGTTCTGTTTGTGATGAACATCAGGCTAAAGTTTGTTTTGTATTTGCTGAACTTCAGCATTCTAGAGGATGAAGTTTTTGTTTATATTTGCTGAACTTCAGCATTCTTAGAGCTTAAGTTCTAAAACAACAATGAATTTAATAGACCATGATTAGTAGCAATCGATGTTGTTCATTTCAAAGATTAAAGAATGAAAAATATTTTCAACATGAAAACAAGTTACTACAGATAAATTAGAATAAAAAACTAATGTGCTTGTAAAGCTAAAATATCTAGGAGGTTAAATTATAGTGAATAAGACCAAACTGAACATAATGGGACAAGCAGATATATATGAATCATCAGGCTAGAACGCTCTCAATCTTCAGCATTCAAAACCCGAAGGAGGAGCTGAAGTTGTTTAAACAATGGGTACAAGTTAAAACTTTTAAAAAAATAGGTATAGATTAAATGGGGGCGACCAAATAGGGCGCCCCGTGCAATTTTTACTTCCAAACGTTTATGTCCCTTTTGTTCTTTTATAAAAAATTTCAAAGTAGGCTTTCTCTGTACTTAGTAGCTATTTTTTCATTTTAATTTACCGGTGACGATTTAAAGTTTTAATAAGGTCAAACACATTGACAACCCTCTAAATATGTGTGAATATTTAATTTGTCCATCCAATTTAAATCTATAACCATTTGAACGCTTAATCTTTATTTAAATTGTGTCATTTAGAGCATGTTTGGCTAAGTTTCTTGGAGGTTAAAAGTACTTGTTTTGCTTATGAGTCTGATAAAAAAAAATCACCATTGAAGGATCTTGAAACTTGAAATTCATAAACTGAGTTTGATATTATGTAGTTGTTTCGTCCCACTGGAGTGTCTTGAAATGCTAATTGGAGGTTGCGGCTAAATTTTGAGTCAATTTGATAGAGAATTTGGAGTAGATTTTTCAATTTTAAGTTGAAATTGAGTTGCACTAGTGAAGAAGTTGAATTTATATTGTATACTAAAATGTTATACTATACCATTTTGGTATAGATTGTGAGTTGAAATTGGTTTTGTTTAGAGTTTGTGGTTATTTTTTATCTTATTCTAATCGGGTATGTTCGAAATGTTAATCAGAGAATGTGGCTATATTTTGAGTCAATTTGGTGGAGATTTAGAGTAGATTTTTAAATTTAGGGTTGAAATTGAGTTGAACTAGCAAAGCAGACAAATTTGTACTGTATACCAAAATGGTATATGTATACTGTATTGGTATACAATGAGTAATTCAAGAGTGCATAACTAACTACAATAGTATACTACTAATTTTGTTTTTGAAGTAATGATCCAATCCTCTATATACCAAAATAACATATTATAAACCATTTTGGTTAATCCAATAGTGTATAATTTATTGTGTTGAACTGGCAAAGAAGAATTTGTACTGTATACTAAAAGATATACTATATAACTTTTTAGTATACAGTTCATTTCAATGATATACTATTTAGTATACTATATAATGTTCGGTATACTCGGTCCTTTTATAATTTTTGAAATTTTTGTTGCCAACTGATATTATTTCAGTTTAATAATTGAATTAAAAAATTTAACTCTTTGCGTATAATTGTATACCCTGTTGGTATAGCTATATATTATACTGGTATCATATGTCAATTGGAACATTTTTTGGTTGTATTAGCTACATTTAATTGGTACATTATTTGATTATTCTTTAGTAATAGTAGAATAGTACAATATCTTGAATTTTTTTAATTTTCCTTTATGCATGTGTATTATGTAATCATATGATTTTTCTTTATGCGTTTGTTTTATATAATAGTATTATAGTACAATATCTTGAAATACATTATTATATTAATATGTGGTACACTATTTTTTGCTTTTCTTTTTATGCATGTGTATTATGTAATAGTAGTGTAGTCATATATAGTTGCATGGAATTAATTAGTACAACTGTATACCCTATTGGTATAATTACATGTTATATTGGTTCATATGGTAATTGGAGCATTTTTTCCGGTTGTTTTAGCTACATTTTTAAGCGAGTTCTATTCTGAATGATTTATATGATCATGTTTTGTTGTGTTGGATTTTCTTGTACCTATGGACATAGGTTTTGGGTATTATATAATAGTTCTTATAATTATATGCAGTTGTTGGAATGACCTCGTACAACTATATACCTTATTAGTATAACTATATACTATATTGGTATCATATGCTAGTTCAATCATTTTTAGTTGTATTAGCTGCATTTAATTGGTACACTATTTGATTTTCTTTTAATAATAGTAATATAGTGCAATATCTTGAAATACTTTATTATATTAATATGTGGTACACTATTTTTTTATTTTTCTCCTTACGCATGTTGTTATGTAATAGTAGTATAGTCATATAGTTGCCGGGAATTAACAAGTAAAATTGTATACCATGTTGGTATAGTTATATGCCATATTGGTATCATATGATAGTATGAACATTTTTTGGTTGTTTTAGCTGTATTTTAAGTGAATTCTATTCTAAAATTATTTATATGAACATGATTTGCAGTGTTGGAATTTTTTTTATTCCGATGGAAATAGATTATGTGTATTATGTAATAGTTTTTATAGTTATAGAAAATTATTGGAACGAACCCATACAACTATATACCCCTGTTAATATACAGAATTAGCAAGTTGCTTTGCGAATATTTAGCTTGCAATGCGAGCATGTAATTTTCTCATATATTTATTGCATCATTTAATGTTTTGGTACAGTAGTATAGTCGCAGATAGTTGTAGCAATATTCTAGAACAATCATATACTCTGTTGGTATACATGTATACCATATTGGTATCATATAGTATTACAAGTCTTTTGTGCTACTTATGCTTTTATTGCATTTTCTAATATTTTATTATCATTTCTATTTTAACTAGTATATATAGAGGTTTGGTGGCCGTAGATTATGTTTTCTTGATCCATAATTAGTTGTGTTACTGGTAATGGTAGAGTCTATACTGAAATTTGTAGGGAAGGAGATCAAGGTTTGCATGACAATCACATGTTGATTCTTAGAATCTGATTATGTAATTTATGGTGCTTAACAACAGTCAGTGTGATATTCAGTAAATTAGATCAAGTGACAACTGATATTATTTGGCTTTAATGATTGAATTAAAAATTTGAGAAAAAAGACAAAAGGTATATTATACTAGTTATATTTAAAAAATGAACAAATATTTACTATATCTATTATTTTTTCTTATTGTACATGAATAATAAAAATAGTAAAAACAGTAAATGAAATTAGATTATGAATAGAAAAAGAATATAAAAGTAGAAGTTAAATGAAATTAGAAAAGGAACAAGAAATAAGGAAAAGAAAAGAAAAAGAAAAGAAAAAGAAAAAGGAGTTAAATGGAATTAGGAAAGGAGCAAGAAATAAAGAAAATAAATAAAAACTAAAAACTAAATAAAGAAGGAGTCAAAATTGAGTGTGAAATAAGTTATGGTAAAAATAACAATAATACGATTTGGAAAAAAAAATGAATAGAAAAAGAGGAAAAAGAAAAAAAATAAGAAGAAAACGAGGAAAAAGAAAAGGAGAAAAAAAAAAGAATTGGAGAAAAAAGAGAAAATTCCTTACAAAAACTATTATGGATAGGAAATGTAATTAGTTTGATGAGTAGAAAAATAAATAATTTTATTTTTGTGGATAACTGTGTCATTCTCCCTAAATTAATAGCTTAACCAGAAAGAATATGTTTGCAAGGGTGGTTTAACAAGATCTAATACTCCAGAACTATCTCTAAATAAATAACAAACAGTTCCGTATGAAAAATGTCACGACCCCAAATCCTAAAAGGTCGAGATGGCGCCTATCGTTGAACTAGGCTAGCCACTATCACATAACTACACAACTCCTTTAATAAAATTTACCAAAACTCATCAATAGCAAGTATAAAATCTTCTAAGTCTTTAACAATTCATAATATAATACAGTCTAAAATCATTCCCCAGAACTGGAGTCAACTGATCACGAAAATCTAAGAATAAGTATAATACTGCTAACGTCATAATACAGAGTCTCATAAACAAATACTAAATACTAGATAAAGGAAGGAAAATGGAGAAGCTGTGGACGCTGGACAACTACCTCGAAATCCCAAAGCTGATGTCGAACGAACGTGTCACGACCCCAAATCCTAACAAGTCGTGATGGTGCCTATCGTGGAACTAGGCTAGCCAACCATCACATAACTACACATTTGTTTTAATATAATTTCTCAAAATCAATAATAACCAGCAAACAAAGTATCAAATAATTTCTTTAAGTCTTTAAGCATCAATAATATAATTCAACAGTCTAAGCAAATCTCCCAAGACTGGAGTCAACCGATCACGAGCATCTAAGAATAAAATATAACTCTGTTAATGTCATAACCAATGTCTAGGAATGAAATACTAAGACTAATAAAGGAGGGGGAATGGAGAAGTTGCGGACGCTGGACAGCTACCTCGAAATCCCAAAAGCTGATGACAACAAACTTGAACGACTACTGCTCTGAACCAGTACCTGGATCTGCACACTGGGGTGCAGGGAGTAATGATGAGTACGCCATCTCAGTAGTAATAAAAATAAATCAGAGTCTGAAGAATAAGAAACACACAGCACAGATACACCAATCCACAAAACAGTAAAACATCAAGTCTCAATACAATATACATAATTTCGAAAACCAGTTTCCATAAAATCCTTTGAAACAAGTATATTTTCCAAAATTTCTCAGTAAAACTCTCAGTAATATCAGTTTGAAAAATAAAGTGAATCATAGTCAAAACTCAGTAAAATATCATCATAGAACTGCCCCTCGGGCCATAGTCATCACTCATAAATATTCCCTCAGCACCTCACCATCACTCAGTATCAGTCACTCAGCACCTCACAGTCACTCAACATCAGCCCCTCGGGCAACCTCACTGTCACTCATACCTCCCAATCACTCATCACTCGGCACTCGCACTCAGTAGGTACCTGCGCTCACTTGGGGTGTGTACAGACTCCGGAGGGGCTCCTACAACCCAAGTGTTATAAACAAGCCAAATCATGGAATCAATCACTCTCAGGCACTCGACCTCTCTCATATCATAACATCCTCACAATATTGTCCCTCGGCCTCACTCAGTCAGACACTCACAACATTCCACTCGGGCCATAAATAAACGGGGTTCTCAACCCAAAATAGTATTTCATTTCAAGAAATAGTAATATCATCAAATAGGAGTGTTAACAATTTCATAAAAAAGACTGAGTGTAAAATCATAGTTTCAAAGTGAGGAATATCAGTAAAATAGCCCCCAAGGGGTTAAACAGATCGGCACTAGGCCCCAAACATGGCTTATAACCCAATTATATCAAATCGTAGTAATACTATAGAGAATAGGCTTTGAAAGCAATTTCGCAACTCAATAATTGCCTAAAAAGGAACATTTTCCAAATTTCCAATTCGTGCATGCCCCATACTCGTCATCCAATGTGTGCGTCACTCCAAATCCGTGAAAGGATGTAAAGTCCGGGGTTTCATACCCTCAAGACATGATTTAAAGATATTACTTACCTCAAACTAGCCCGAAAAGCTACTCCGCAACACACTTGCCTCTCGAATCAACTTCCGAGTGCTCCAAATCTATAATGATCAGATTTTTCTCATCAAATTATTCTAAGGGAATGAATTCCAATTGAAAAATATCAATTTTAGCACAAATCCGAAATTAGCCAAAACCTAACCCCCGGGCCTGCATCTCGGAATTCGACAAACTTTATACCAAAACGATCTTCATCATCTCACGAGTCCGTACATATAAAGAACTCTGAAATCGGAGTCCGTTTGACCCCTCAAATCATCCCTAAAAGGTCTCATAATCTCAAGCCCTAACTTCACCTTTTTCTACTGATTTTTCCCAATTCAACACCTTAATCACATATAATCGAGTTAATAAGTCCAAAAAGCTTACCTCAATGATGCACAGACATTTCCCTCTTCAAAAACCTTCAAAAAGCCCGGAACCCGCACAAAAATGGTGAAAAGAGGGTTAGAAATCGCGAAGTCTCCTTTTTATACTTTTCTGCCCAGGATTTTCGCACCTGCGGCCTTAACCTCGCACCTGCGGTCAAATCCATCGCACCTGCGGAATGTCATTAACCGGACCAAAATCGCACCTGCGACTTCGCAGGTGCGGCCCTCACTCCCGCATCTGTGACTTTTCCCTGAGTCAACCAAGATCCGCACCTGCGGAGATCCTGTCCGCTTTTGCGAGCCGCACCTGTGGTTCCCCACTTGCAGGTGCGGAAATTACAATAGAAAAACATCAGCAACTGTTTGCTGCAAATTTCCAACTCTGAACTTCTCGTTAATCATCCGAAATCCATCCCGAGCCCCTCGGGACCCCAACCAATTATACCAACACATTTTAAATTATCATTAAAACTTAGTTGCACTCTCGGAACACCCAAAATAACATCAAAACACCAAAATCACATCAAATTCAAGCCTATGAACCTTGAAATTCCTAAATTCCACTAACGATGCCGAAACCATCCAAAACACATCCGAATGATCTGAAATTTTGCACACATATCCAAAATGACATTACAAACCTTTTACGACTTTTGGAATTCCATTCCGACCCCAATAACCTATTTTCCACTGCCGACCTGAAATCGCCAAAAACTAACTTTCGCCAATTCAAGCCTAATTCTACACCGGACATCACAGAAATATTCTGAACACACTCCTAAGTCCCAAATCATCTAACGAAGCTATCCGAACCATAAAATACGCATTCCGAGGTCGTTTACCAATAAGTCAACTCTCAGTTGACATTTCCAACTATAAAACTATTTTTAGATACTAAGTGCTTCAAATCTCACTATAACCATTCTTCACCCGAGCCAACCAACTCTAACTCATCATAAGTAGTATAACCAACCTATGACAAGGCTATAACAGTAAATATAATGCAGATTCTACGTACGACCGACCGACCAGGTCGTTACATTCTCCCCCTCTTAAACAAACGTTTGTCCTCGAACGAGTCTAGAAACATACCTGGAGTCTCAAACAAGTGAGGATATCTGCTCTGCATCTCCCGCTCGGTCTCCCAAGAAGCCTCCTCCACTGGTTGACCTCTCCACTGTACCTTCACTGATGGTATATCCTTAGACCTCAACTTTCTGACCTGACGATCCAAAATTGCTACTGGCTCTACCTCATATGACATATCACCCTCGAGCTGAACTGTGCTGAAGTCTAAAACATGAGACGGGTCACCAACATATTTCCGGAGCATCGACACATGAAATACCAGATGAACACTCGACAAGCTGGGTGGAAAGGCAAGTCTATAAGCCGCCTCTCCAACCTTCTAAAGCACCTCAAAAGGACCAACAAACCGAGGACTCAGCTTTCCCTGCTTTCTGAAACCTCATAACACCCTTCATGGGTGATACCTTCAGCAATACCTTATCACCTTCCATAAAAGACACATCCCGGACCTTCTGGTCCGCATAACTCTTCTGCCTAGACTGCGCCGTGCGAAGCCGCTCCTGAATCAACTTCACCTTCTCTGACGCATCCTGAATAAAATCTGTGCCCAATAACCTAGCCTCACCGGGCTCGAACCAACCAACCGGAGATCTACACCTCCTACCATATAAAGCCTCATACGGGGCCATCTGAATACTGGACTTGTAGATATTATTATATGCAAACTTCGCTAGTGGCAGAAACTGATCCCATGAACCACCAAAATCAATCACACAGGAACGTAACATGTCCTTTAAGATCTGAATAGTACGCTCCGACTGGCCGTCAGTCTGAGAATGGAATGTTGTGCTCAACTCTACCTGAGTACCCATACCTCTTTGCACGGCCCTCTAAAACTTAGATGTGAACTGAGTACCTCTGTCAGAAATGATATAAACCGGAACTCCATGCAATCGGACAATCTCCCAAATGTAAATATCAGCTAACCGCTCTGAAGTATAAGTAGTACCAACAAGAATGAAGTGCGCAGACTTGGTAAATCTATCAACAATGACCCAAATAGCATCAAAACCCTTCGAAGTCCCTGGAAGCCCAACTACAAAGTCCATAGTGATCCGCTCCCACTTCCACTCCGGAATATCTAACCTCTAAAGTAATCCACCTGGTCTCTGGTGCTCATACTTGACCTGCTGGCAGTTGAGACACCGTGCTACATACTCAACAATATCTCTCTTTATCCGCCTCTACTAATACTGCTGTCTCAGATCCTAATACATCTTCGCGGCACCCGGATGGACGGAATACCGCGAGCTGTGGGCCTCTGCTAATATCAACTCTCGAAGTCCATCCACATTGGGCACGCAGATACGACCCTGCATCCTCATAACCCCTTCATCACCAATAGTCACATCTCTGGCATCACCTCTACGGGCCCTATCCTGAAGTACTAACAAATGCGGGTCAGCATACTGCCGAGATCTAATACGATCATAAAGAGAAGACCGACAATCCATGCTAGCTACTACCCGCGGAGGGTCTGACAAATCCAATCTCACCAACTGACCCGCTAAAGCCTGAACATCAAGTGCTAAAGGTCTCTCTGCTGCTGAAAGGTAAGCTAGACTCCCCTAACTCTCGTCCCTGCGACTCAAAGCATCGGCCACTACGTTGGCCTTCCCCAGATGATACAAAATAGTGAGGTCGTAATCCTTGAGAAGCTCTAACCATCTCCTATGACGTAAATTCAAGTCCTTCTGCCTCAGCAGATACTGCAAGCTACGATGGTCAGTGAAAATCTCACACTGTACTCCATACAAATAATGACGCCAAATCTTTAAGGCATGAACAATGGCAGCTAACTCAAGATCGTGCACTGGATAATTCTTCTTATGCACCTTCAACTGTCTAGACGCGTAGGAAATCACCCTACCGTCCTGCATCAATACCGCTCCCAAGCCAATTCTAGAAGCATCACAATAGACTGTGTAAGAACCGGAACCAGTAGGCAAAACCAATACTGGAACTGTGGTCAATGCTGACTTGAGCTTTTTAAATCTCTCCTCACACTCATCGGACCATCTGAATGGAGCACCCTTCTGGGTCAATCTGGTCAAAGGTGAAGCAATATAAGAGAATCCTTCCACAAAACGACGGTAATATCCCTCTAAACCAAGGAAACTCCTAATCTCTGTAGCTGAGGACGGTCTGGGCCAAACTCTGGACCGCCTCAATCTTCTTCGGATCAACCTGAATACCCTCACTGGACACCACGTGCCCCAAGAAGGCTACTGAACCAAGCCAAAACTCACACTTGGAGAATTTTGCATAAAGCTTCTCCTCCCTCAACCTCCGTAACACATCTCTCAAATGCTGAGCATGCTCCTCTTGGCTACGAGAATACACCAGGATGTCATCAATGAACACAATGACGAAGGAATCAAGGTAAGGCTGGAACACACTGTTCATCAATTGCATGAACGCGGCTGGGGCATTGGTCATCCCAAATGACATAACCTGAAACTCATAATGACCATATCTGGTCCTGAAAGCAGTCTTCCGAATGTCAGAATCCCAAATTTTCAGCTGATGATACCCAGACCTCAAGTCAATCTTGGAGAACACCCTAGCTCCCTGAAGCTGGTCAAACAAGTCATCAATACGGGGCAAAGGATATCGGTTCTTCATCGTAACCTTATTCACCTGTCTATAATTAATACACATGCGCATGGAGCCATCTTTCTTTTTCACAAACAACACCGGTGCACCCCAAGGTGACACACTAGGCCGAATGAACCCCTTATCTAGGAGTTCCTGAAGCTGCTCTTTCAATTCTTTCAACTCCGCTGGTGCCATGCGGTAAGGTGGAATAGATATAGCCTGGGTGTCTGGCACCAGGTCAATACCAAAATCAATATCCCTGTCAGGTGGCATGCTTGGCAGGTCTGCAGGAAATACGTCCGGAAAATCACGGACCACAGGAACAAAATCCACAGAAGGAGTCTCACTACTAACATCTCGCACAAAAGCAAGGTAAGACTCACACCCTTTCTCAACCATACGTTGGGCCTTCAAATATGAAATCACTCTGCTAGGCACATGCTCTATAGACCCTCTCCACTCAACTCTCGGAACTCCGGGCATAGGTAGGGTCACGGTCTTAGCGTGACAATCAAGGATAGCATGACATGGGGATAACCAATCCATGCCCAAAATTACATCAAAATCAACCATACTGAGTAACATCAAGTCCACTCGGGTCTCCATACCCCCAATAGATATAAGACACGATCGATAAACACAGTCCACAACAATAGTATCGACCATCGGAGTCAAAACATGAACAGACGTAACTAAAGACTCACGGGACATATTCAGAAAGTGAGCAAAATAGGATGAGACATAAGAGTACGTGGAACCAGGGTGAAATAAAGCCAAAGCGTCACTATGACAGACTGAGATAGTACCTGTAATCACCGCATCTGAGGCTATAGCATCAGGCCTAGCCGGAAGTGCATAAATACGTGGCTGTCCTCCACCTGCTCGACCTCCCCCTCTAGGGCGGCCTCTAGCTACCTGACCACCACCCCTGACTGCCTGGGTAGGTGGTTAAGTGACTAGGGCTGATGTCGAGGGAAGAACCCTCTGCTGAGATGAACTACCAGGATGACGAGGACACTGCCTCCACCCATGTCCAAACTCTCCACACTCAAAACAACCACCTGGAGTTGGAGATGGGGACTGAAGAGAACCCCTGCCACCATGATAACCAGTGGTTGAACCATGCATAGAAGAGCCCTGATACGATGATGCTATGGAGGAGCTTTGAGCTGGAAGGGCACTAAAAGATGAGTGTCCCGGATAAGAACTGCGAGGACCCTGCCCTGAAGATGCACCACTGTAAGCTGGGCGAGCTAGCTGTGGAGGTCTAAATGGAAGACCTCTGCTGTGCTGAAACTGCCCCTGGAAGGGCCACCGCTGAAACTACCTGATCCCCGAGGCCTCTTGGCCTCCCTCTCCTCACGCTCCTACCTACGAACTGACACAATGTCCCTAGCAATGTCAACAACCTGCTCAAATGTAGCTCCAAACACTCTCTCCCTGGTCATCAAAATCCGAAGCTGATACGTGAGACCATCTACAAACCTCCTGATCCTCTCCCTATCAGTAGGGACTAACTCAGAAGCATGTCTAGCCAACTCGGAAAACCTCATCTCGTACTGAGTAACTGACAACTCTCCCTGGCGCAGCTGCTCAAACTGTCTGTCGCTGCTCCTCCCTGTGGGACTGAGGAACATACTTCTCCAGAAAGATCGTGGAGAACTACTGCCATGTGAGGGGTGCTGAACCAACCGGCCTACGCCTCTCAAATGCCTCCCACCAAGTGAAAACAGCACCAGCAAACTGAAATGTAGCAAACGAGACCCCACTGGGCTTCAAAATACCCACAGTACGTAGTATCCTCTGGCACTTATCCAGAAAACCTTGGGTATCCTTACCCTCTGTGCCGCTGAAAGTCAGAGGCTGAAGTGTACTGAACCTCTCCATCCTACGCTGCTCATCCTCGGGCATAGATGGAACCACATAGTCCTAAACTGGGGCAACCGGCTGGGTTGGGACTACCCCCGGTGCCTGAATACCCTGTACAACCTGCTCAGGTGTCCGGGCAACTGGAGTCTGAATGCCTCCCCCGGCCTGAGCTGCAGTGGCAGTAGTAGACATAGCAACTTCCTAAGCTAAACTGGTACACACTGTCAATATCTGAGCCTGGATCTCTTGAAGACCCGAAATAACCATAGGAACTGCCAGTGCCTGAGCCTGTCCTGCTGGAGCACCCTCGGCAAGAACCTGGTCCTGAATAGTTGAGGGATCTTGTGGTACTGCCCCTGTTGCTGCATAGGCTAGTCCCCTAACTCCACCACGGCCTCGACCCCTTGTGGGTCTGGCTGGTGTCTGGTCACCCTGATCGGTAGCGCGTGTCCTCACCATCTGTGAGAGAATGAAACAACAGTAGTTTAGATTTCACGAACCAATAGAATGGCACGAAAGAGTTCAAGAAAATGATTTTTTCTTAAAAGTTCTTTCGCCTCTCGAAGATAAGTACAAACGTCTCCGTACCGATCCATAAGACTCTACTAAACCTGCTCATGACCGTTGAGGCCTATGTAACCTAGAGCTCTGATACCAACTTGTCACGACCCCAAATCCTAACTGGTTGTGATGGCGCCTATCGTGGAACTAGGCTATCCAACCATCACATAACTACACATTTATTTTAATATAATTTCTCAAAATCAATAATAACCAGAAAACAAAGTATCAAATAATTTCTTTAATTCTTTAAGCATCAATAATATAATTCAATAGTCTAAACAAATCCCCCAAGACTAGAGTCAACCGATCACGAGCATCTAAGAATAAAATATAACTCTGCTAATGTCATAACAAATATCTAGGAATGAAATACTAAGACTAATAAAGGAAGGGGAATGGAGAAGCTGCGGACGCTGGACAGCTACCTCAAAATCCCAAAAGCTGATGACGATGAACTCAGACGACTACTGCTCCGAACCAGTACCTGGATCTGCACACAGGAGTGCAGGGAGTAATGATGAGTACGCCAAATCAGTAGTAATGAAAATAAATCACAGTCTGAAGAATAAGAAACACACAGCACAGATACACCAATCCACAAAACAGTAAAACATCAAGTCTCAATACAGTATACATAATTTCGAAAACTAGTTTCCATAAAACCTTTGAAACAAGTATATTTTCCAATATTTCTCAGTAAAACTCTCAGTAATATCAGTTTGAAAAATGAAGTGAATCATATTCAAAACTCAGTAAAATATCATCATAGAACTGCCCCTCGGGCCATAGTCATCACTCGTAAATATTCCCTCAGCACCTCACCATCACTCAGTATCAGTCACTCAGCACCTCACAGTCACTCAGCATCAGCCCCTCGGGAAACCTCACTGTCACTCACACCTCCCAATCACTCATCACTCGGCACTCGCACTCAGTAGGTACATGCGCTCACTTGGGGTATGTACAGACTCCGGAGGGGCTCCTACAACCCAAGTGTTATAAACAAGCCAAATCATGACATCAATCACTCTCAGGCACTCATCCTCTCTCATATCATAACATCCTCACAACATTGGCCCTCGGCCTCACTCAGTCAAACACTCACAACATGCCACTCGAGCCATAAATAAACGGGGTTCTCGACCCCAAATAGTATTTTATTTAAAGAAATAGTAATATCATCAAATAGGAGTGTCAACAATTTCATAAGAAAGACTGAGTGTAAAATAATAGTTTCAAAGTGAGGAATATCAGTAAAATAGCCCTCAAGGGGTTAAACAGATCGGAACTAGGCCGAAAACATGGCTTACAGTCCAATTATATAAAATCATAGTAATACTATAGAGAATAGGCTTTGAAAGCAGTTTCACAACTCAATAGTTGCCAAAAAAGGAACATTTTTCCAAATTACCAATTCGTGCACGCCCCACACTCGTCATCCAGTGTGTGTGTCACTCCAAATCCGTGAAAGGATGTAAAGTCTGGGGTTTCATACCCTCAGGACAGGATTTAAAGACATTACTTACCTCAAACTAGCCCGAAAAGCTACTCCACAACACGCTTGCCTCTCGAATCAACTACCGAGTGCTCCAAATCTATAAAGATCAGATTTTTCTCATCAAATTACGCTAAGGGAAAGAATTCCAATTGAAAAATATCAATTTTAGCACAAACCCCGACCCCTGTTCCCGTGTCTCGGAACTCGACAAACTTTATACCAAAACGATCCTCATCATCTCACGAGTCCGTACATATAAAGAACTCTGAAATCGGAGACCGTATGACCCCTCAAATCATCCCTAAAAGGTCTCATAATCTCAAGCCCTAACTTCACCTTTATCTATTGATTTTTCCCAATTAAACACTGTTAATTTAGTCCTTATTACATATAATCGAGTTAATAAGTCCAAAAAGCTTACCTCAATGATGCACAAACGTTTTCCTCTTCAAAAACCCTCAAAAAGCTCGGAACCCGCACAAAAATGGTGAAAAGAGGGTTAGAAATCGCGAAGTCTCCTCTTTATACTTTTCTGCCCAGGCTTCTTGCACCTGCGGCCTTAACCTCGCACCTGCGGTCAAATCCACCGCACTTGCGGAATATCATTAACCGGACCAAAACCGCACTTGCACCTCCTTTCCCACACCTGCGACTTTGCAAGTGCGGCCCTCACTCCCGCATCTGCGACTTTCCCCTGAGTCAACCAAGATCCGCACCTGCGGTTCCCCACTCGCAGGTGCGGAAATCACAGTAGAAAAACATCAGCAGCCGTTTGCTGCAAATTTCCAACTTCGAACTTCCCGTTAATCATCCGTAATCCATCCCGAGCCCCTCGGGACCCTAACCAATTATACCAACACATCCTAAATGATCATTCAAACTTAGTTTCACTCTTGGAACACCCAAAATAACATCAAAACACCAAAATCATATCAAATTCAAGCCTATGAACTTTGAAATTCCTAAATTCCACTAACGATACCGAAACCATCCAAAACACCTCCAAATGATCTGAAATTTTGCACACATATCCAAAATGACATTATGAACCTGTTACAACTTTCGAAATTCCATTCCGACTCCGATTTCCTATTTTCCACTGTCGACCGGAAATTTCCAAAAACTAACTTTCGCCAATTCAAGCCTAATTCTACACCGGACATCACAAAAATATTCTGAACACACTCCTAAGTCACAAATCACCTAACGGAGCTATTCTAACCATAAAATACGCATTCCAATGTCGTTTACCAATAAGTCAACTCTCAGTTGTCTTTTCCAACTATAAAGCTATTTTTAGAGACTAAGTGCTTCAAATCTCACTATAACCATTCTGCACCCGAGTCAACCAACTCTAACACATCATAAACAGTATAACCAACCTATGAAAAGGCTATAACAGTAAATATAATGTAGATTCTACGTAATGACCGACCGAGTCGTTACAGAACGCAAGTGACTACTGCTCAGAACCAGTACATGGATCTGCACACAGAGGTGCAGGGAGTAATGATGAGTACGCCAACTCAGTAGTAATGAAAATAAATCAAGTCTGAAGATAAGAAACACACAACACAAAATACCAATCTACAAAACAGTAAGACACCGAGTCTCCATAAAGCATACATTTAATACATAAGTTTGAAAACCAATTACAGTAAAATTCCTTTGAACAAGTATATTTTCCCAAATAATTCTCAGTAAAAACTCCCAGTAATATCAGTTTGAAAGATGAAACGAATCATAATCAAAACTCAGTATAATATCATTATAAACTGCCCCTTGGGCCAAATCATTACTCATAATCAATCACTCAGCACCTCACCATCACTCAGTAACAGTCACTCAGCACCTCACCATCACTCAGTAACAGTCACTCATCACCTCACAGTCATTCATGCCTCCCAATCACTCGTCACTCGGCACTCGCACTCAGTAGGTACCTGCGCTCACTAGGGGTGTGTATAGACTCCGGAGGGGCTCCTACATCCCAAGCTCTATAACAAGCCAAATCATGGCATCAATCACTCAGGCTCTCGGCCTCTCTCATATCATAAATTTCCTCACAATATTGGCCCTCGGCCTCACTCAGTCAGACACTCTCAATATGCCACTCGGGCCATAATAAACGGGGTTCTCGACCCAAAACAGTATTTCATTTCAAGAAATAATATCAGTAACTCAGAGTGTCAAAACAATTGATCAAGAAAGACCGAGTGTAAAATCATAATTTTCTAAGTGAGGAATATCAGGAAAATATCCCCCAAGGGGTTAAACAGCTCGACACTAGGCCCCAAACATGGCTTACAACCCACTTATATCAAATCATAGTAATACTATGAAACATATGCTTTAAAAGCGGTTTCACAACTCAATAGTCACCTAAAAAGGAACATATTTCAAAATTTCCAATTCGTGCACACCCCACACTCGTCATCCAGTGTGTGCGTCACTCCAAAACAGTGAAAGGATGTAAATTCTGGGGTTTCATACCCTCAGGACAGGATTTAAAGACATTACTTACCTCAACTAGCCCGAAAAGATACTCCGCAACACGTTTTCCCCTCGAATCAACTTCCGAATTATCCAAATCTATCAAGTTCAGATTTTTCACATCAAAATATGCTAGGGGAATGAAACTCAATCGAAAAATAGAAATTAGCCAAAACCCGATCCCCCGGCCCACATCTCGGAACTCGACAAACTTTATACCAAAACGATTCTCATCATCTCACGAGTCCGTACATATAAAGAACTATGAAATCGGAGTCCGATTGACCCCTCAAATCATCTCTAAAAGTTCTCTTAAACTCAAGCCCTAGTTTCCCCTTTTTCCACTGATTTTCCTTAATTAAACGTTGTTAATAAGGTCTTTAATCACACATAGTCGAGTTAATGAGTCCAAAAATATTACCTCAATTAAGAAAAATCGTTTCCCTCTTCAAAATCCCTCCAAAAGCTCTATTCCCGTTCAAAAATGATGGAAAAGTGGGCAAAGGCCGCAAACTGATTTAATTTATACTACCTAGGCATTACTTCACTGCGATCGCGGAACCATTCACGCGATCATGAAGAACATAACCCACTGACCCTCAACTTTACTCACTGCGATCGCAGCATAAGCCACGCGATCGCGATGCTCAGATTTCCTGACCTATGCGATCGCGTACCCCATCACGCGATCGCGAAGAACAATTGCACTTCCTCATGCGCCCCCTCATTTACACTACGCGATCGCAAGAAGCTCCACGCGACCGCACAGTTCAACCTGCCCAAGCTGTGCGATCGCAAACCTTTTTACGCGATCGCGTAGCACAACTTTTGTCTGGCTCGAACTTTACTCTACGCGATCGCATCAATTGCCACGCGATCGCGATGAACAAATCACTGCTGCACTAACACCAGAAAACCAACAATCTCTTCAAGTCCAAAAGTGCTCGTTTGAGCATCTGACATACCCCCGAGGCCCTCGAGACCTCAACCAAACCTACCAACGTATCCCATAACATCATTCAAACTTAGTTGAGCCCTTGAAACACTAAAAACAAACCAAAAACACCGAAAACACATCGAATTCAAGCCTATGAACTATGAAATTTCTAAATTCCACCAACGATGCCGAAACCAAGCAAAACAAATCCGATTGACCTGAAATCTTGCACACATATCCAAAATGCTATTATGAACCTGTTCCAACTTTCGGAACCCCAATTCAAGCCTAATTCTACACCGTACATAACAAAAATATTACGAACACACTCCTAAGTCCCAAATCACCTAAGGAATCTATTCGAGCCATAAAATCCGCATTCCGAGATCATTTACCAATAAGTTAAGTCTCAGTTGACTTTTCCAACTATAAAGCTATTTTTTTAGAGACTAAGTTTCTCAACTCTCACTACAACCATTCTGAACCCGAGCCAACCAACTCCAACACATTATAAACAACATAATCAATGCATGATAAGTCACAAACAGTAATAATAATGCAGATTCTACGAAACGACCGGCCGGGTCGTTACATTCTCCCCTTCTTAAACAAACGTTCGTGCTCGAACGGATCTAGAAACATACCTGGAGTCTAAAACAAGTGAGGATATATGCTCTACATCTCCCGCTCGGTCTTCCAAGTAGCCTCCTCCACTGGTTGACCTCTCCACTGCACCTTCACTGAAGCTATATCCTTAGACCTCAACTTTCTAACCTGACGACCCAAAATAGCCACAGGCTCTACCTCATATGACATATCACCCTCAAGATGCACTGTGCTGAAGTCTAGAACATAAGATGGGTCACTAATATACTTCCAGAGCATCGACACATGAAATACCGGATGAACACTCGACAAGCTGGGTGGCAAGGCAAGTCTATAAGCCACATCTCCAATCTTCTGAAGTACCTCATAAGGACCAATAAATCGGGGACTCAACTTTACCCTCTTTCCGAACCTCATAACACCCTTCATGGGTGATACCTTCAGTAATACCTTATCGCCTTCCATAAAAGACACGTCCCGGACCTTCCGGTACGCATAACTCTTCTTCCTAGACTGCGCCGTGGGAAGTCTCTCCTGAATCAACTTCACCTTCTCTACCGCATCCTGAACCAAATCTGTGCCCAATAGCCTAGCCTCACCCGGCTCAAACCAACCAACCGGAGATCTACACCTCCTACCATATAAAGACTTATACGGGGCCATCTGATTACTGGACTGGTAGCTATTATTATTATATGGAAACTCCGCAAGTGGCAGAAACTGATCCCACGAACCACCAAAATCAATCACACAGGCACGCAACATGTCCTCCAAAATCTGAATAGTCCGTTCAGACTATTCGTCGGTCTGAGGATGAAATGCAGTGCTCAACTCTACCTGAGTACCCATACCTCTCTGCACGGCCCTCTAAAATTGAGACGTGAACTTAGTACCTCTGCCAGAAATGATAGAAATCGGAACTCCATGCAATTGGACAATCTCCTTGATGTGGATACCAGCTAACCGCTCCGAAGTATAAGTAGTACTGACAGGAATAAAGTGCGCGGACTTGGTCAGTCAATCCAAAACGACCCAAATCGCATCAAAACCCTTCGAAGTACATGGAAGCCCAACTACATAGTCCATGGTGATCTGCTCCCACTTCCGGTCCAGAATATCTAACCTCTGAAGTAATCCACCTGGTCTCTGGTGCTCATACTTGACCTGCTGGCAGTTGAGACACCGTGCTACATACTCAACAATATCTCTCTTTATCCGTCTCCACCAATACTGCTGTCTCAGATCCTGATACATCTTCGCGGCACCCGGATGAATGGAATATCGCGAGTTGTGGGCCTCTGCTAATATCAACTCTCGAAGCCCATCCACATTGGGCACGTAAATACGTCCCTGCATCCTCATAACTCCGTCATTACCGATAGTCACATCCCTGGCATCACCTCGACGTACTCTATCCTGAGAACTTACAAATGGCGATCATCATACTGGCGTGCTCTAATCTACTCATATAGAGAAGACCGGTAAGCCATGCTAGCTAATACCGCAAAGGCGCTAACAAATCCAATCTCACCAACTGACCCGCTAAAGCCTGAACATTAAGTGCTAAAGGTCGCTCTACTGCTGGAAGGTAGGCTAGACTCCCCAAACTCTCGGCTCTGCGACTCAAAGCATTGGCCACTACATTGGCCTTCCTCGGATGATATAAAATAGTGAGGTCATAATCCTTGAGAAGCTCTAACCACCTCCTCTGACGCAAATTCAAGTCCTTCTGCTTCAGGAGATACTGTAGAGTATGATGATCGTGAAAATCTCACACTGCACTCCATACAAGTAATGACGCCAAATCTTCAAGGCATGAACAATGGCAGCTAACTCAAGATCGTGCACTGGATAATTCTTCTCGTGCACCTTCAACTGTCTGGATGCGTAGGCAATCACCCTACCGTCCTGCATCAACACTGTTCTCAAGACAACTCTAGAAGCATCACAGTAGACTGTATAAGAACCCGAACCAGTAGGCAAAACCAACACCCGGAGCTGTGGTCAACGCTGACTTGAGCTTCTGAAAGCTCTACTCACACTCATCAGACCATCTGAATGGAGCACCCTTCTGGGTCAATCTGGTCAAAGGCGAAGCAATAGAAGAGAATCATTCCACAAAGTGACAATAATATCCCGCCAAACCAAGGAAACTCCTAATCTCTGTAGCTGAGGACGGTCTGGGCTAACTCTGCACTGCCTCAATCTTATTCGGATCAACCTGAATACCCTCACTAGACACCACGTGTCCCAAGAAAGCTACTGAACCAATCCACAACTCACACTTGGAGAATTTTGCATAAAGCTTTTCCTCCCTCAACCTCTGTAACACAACCCTGAGATGCTAAGCATGCTCCTCCTGGCTGCGAGAATACACCAAGATGTCATCAATGAACATAATGACGAAAGAATCAAGGTAAGGCTGAAACACACTGTTCATCAATTGCATGAACGCGACTGGGGCATTGGTCAGCCCAAATGACATAACCAGAAACTCATAATGTCCATATCTGGTCCTGAAAGCAGTCTTCGGAATGTCAGAATCCTGAATCTTCAGCTGATGATACTCGGATCTCAAGTCAATCTTAGAGAACACTCTAGCTCCCTGAAGTTGGTCAAACAAGTCATCAATACGGGGCAAAGGATACCGGTTCTTCACCGTAACCTTATTCAGCTGTCTATAATTAGTACACGTGCGCATGGAACCATCATTTTTCTTCACAAACAACACCGGTGCACCCCAAGGTGACACACTAGGCCGAATGAACCCCTTATCTAAGAGTTCCTGAAGCTGCTCTTTCAACTCCGCTAGTGCCATACGATAAGGTGGAGTAGAGATAGGCTGGGTGCATGGCACTAAGTCAATACCAAAATCAATGTCCCTGTCAGGGGGCATGCCTGGCAGGTCTGCAGGAAATACGTCCAGAAAATCACGGACCACAAGAACAAAATCAACAGAAGGAATCTCACTACTAACATCCCTCACAAACGCAAGATAAGATTCACATCCTTTCTCAACCATACGCTGAGCCTTCAAATAAGAAATCACTCTGCTAGGCACATGCTCTATAGACCCTCTCCACTCAACTCTTGGAACTCCGGGCATAGCTAGGGTCACGGTCTTAGCGTGACAATCAAGAATATCATGACATGGGAATAACCAATCCATGCCCAATATCATATCATAATCAACCATATTGAGTAACAACAAGTCCACTCGGGTCTCCAGACTCCCAATAAATATAACACACGACCGGTACACACGGTCCACAATAATAGTATCGCCCACCGGAGTCGAAACATGAACAGATGTAACTAAGGACTCAATATTTAGAAAGTGAGCAAAATACGACGAAACATAAGAGTATGTGGAACCAGGTTCAAACAAAGCCAAAGCATCACTGTGACAGACTGGGATAGTACCTGTAATCACCGTATCGGAAGCCATAGCATCAAGTCTAGCTGGGAGTGCATAAATACGTGGTTGGCCTCCACCTGCTCGACCTCCCCCTCTAGGGCAGCCTCTAGCTGCCTGACCACCACCCCTAGCTGCCTGGGTGGGTGGTGAAGTGACTGGGGATGAAGTCGAGGGCTGAACCCTCTGTTGAGATGAACTACCAGGACGACGAGGACACTGCCTCCACCCATGTCCAAACTCTCCACACTCAAAAAATCTACATGGAGCTGGAGATGGGGACTGAAGAGAACCCCTGCCACCATGATAACCACCAGATGAACCATGCATAGAAGAACCCTAGAATGATGATGCTCTAGAGGAACTCTGAGCTGGAAGGGCACTAAAGGAAGAACATCCCGGATGAGAGCTGCGTGGACCCTGCCCCGAAGATGCGCTACTCTAAGCTTGGCGAGCTAGCTGAGGAGGCCTAAATGGACGACCTCTACTGTGCTGTAACTGCCCTTCGGAAGGGCCACCGGTGAAGCTACCTGATCCTTGAGGCCTTTTGGCCTCCCTCTCCTCACGCTCCTGCCTGCGAACCGACTCAATATCCCGAGCTATGTCGACAACCTCATACATGAGACTATCTACAAACCTCCTGATCTTCTCCCTATCAGTAGGGACTAACTCAAAAGCATGTCGAGCCAACTCAAAAAACTGCATCTCGTACTGTGTAACTGACAACTCCCCCTGGCGCAGCTGCTCAAACTGCCTACGTTGCTCCTCTCTGTGGGACTGAGGAACATACTTCTCCAAAAAAATCGTGGAGAACTGCTGCCAGGTGAGGGGTGCTGAACCAGCCGACCTACGCCTCTCAAATGCCTCCCACCAAGTGAAAGCAGCACCAGCAAACTGAACTGTAACAAACAAGACCCCACTGGTCTCCAGAATACCAGCAGTACGGAGTATCCTCTGGCACTTATCTAGAAAACCTTGGGCATCCTCACCCTTTGTGCCGCTGAAAGTCGGAGGCTGAATTCTACTGAACCTCTCCAGCCTGCGCTGCTCATCCTCGGGCATAGCTGGGACCACATAATCTTGAACTAGAGCAACCGGCTGGGCTAGGACTGCCCCAGGTGCCTGAAAACCTTGTACAACCTGCTCAGGTGTCCGGGAAGCTGGAGGTTGAGTGCCTCCCCCTTCCTGAGATGTAGCGGCAGTAGTAGACATAGCAACTGCCTGAGCCAAACTAGTACATACTGTCAGAATCTGAGCCAGAGTCTCATGAAGACCTAGAATTACAATAGGCACTGCCGGTGCATGAGCCTGTACCGCTAGAGCGCCCGCAGCGGGAACCTGATCCTGAATAGTAGGAGGATCCTCTAGTACTGTCCCGGCTGCTGCACGAGCTGGTCCCCTATCTCTACCACGGCCTCGACCCCTCGTGGGTCCAGCTGGTGTTTAGTCACCCTGATCTGTAGCGCGTGTCCTCACCATATGTTAGACAGTGAAACAACATGAGTTTAGATTTCCACAATCAATAGAATGGCACGATAGAGTTCAAGAAAATGAGATTTTTCCTAAGAGTTCTGTAGCCTCTCGAAGATAAGTACAAACATCTCCGTACCGATCCGTAAGACTCTACTAAACCTACTCATGACCGTTGAGTCCTATGTAACCTAGTGCTCTGATACCAACTTGTCACGACCCCAAATCCTAACAGGTCGTGATGGCGCCTATCGTGGAACTAGGCTAGCCACTATCACATAACTACACAACTCCTTTAGTAAAATTTACCAAAATTCATCAATAGCAAGTATAAAATCTTCTAAGTTTTTAACAATTCATAATATAATCTAACAGTCTAAAACCATTCCCTAGAACTGGAGTCAACTAATCACGAGCATCTAAGAATAAGTATAATACTACTAACGTCATAATACAGTGTTACACCCCATGTTTTCGTACGTGAGAGTACATCGTAAGTCAATTGAATGAGCTCAAAAATAAGATTATATTTGATGGAATATATAGTAAGTTAATAATGTTACCTTGGAGGTTACAAATATTTAAGATCTTGAATAACGAGTACCAACAGGATTGGAAAGCTTAGAAGCTAAACCAATTGAAGAAAATAAGATTCGTCGAAAGTCGACGAGTTTGAAATGTTACAACATGTACTGTAGGGTGAGACTATGGTTAATTACATGATAAGGAGTTTATGCTATGATTTATGTTTGTCATATTATATTCGTGTTCTACGTTTTGAAGTAAAACAAGTTGTGGAACAAAAGTTGGCAAAGGTCTTCACAAGTTACATTCATAATGTGCTGAAAATTAGGTCAAATGTAACTGCTATTTTCTCCCAATATACTTCGAATTAGGGGATGATCTACCTACCAAATTGAATATCTATGAGTCTAGATTCCATCGCATTAAACCGTTCTTCTATACGAAGTCTTAGTAGAGAGATATTCGTGTTTTAGCGAGACTGCGCCAAGTAGCTCACTATGGGACCCACATAGGCGGTTTAGATATGTTGATATACATAAGACGCCTCAACCCCCGTTT
>ML262700.1:876-13400 GCA_005239495.1 Nicotiana undulata
TTCTGAACACACTCCTAAGTCCCAAATCACCTAACGAAGCTATCCGAGCCATAAAATCTGCATTTCGAGGTCGTTTACCAATAAGTCAACTCTCAGTTGACTTTTTCCCATTTTTAAGGTTGTTCTTAAGGACTAAGTGACTGAATTCTCATTTAACCATTTCGATTTCAAGCCTATCAACTCTAACACATCAATAATAGAATAACCACTCCATGACAAGGCAATAACAATAATAATAATGCAGGTTCTACGTAACGACAGACCGGGTCGTTACACCCACAATTCATAGGCTCGCAAATCACAGAATTCTTCGAAAGCTGGCAAATCAAACGGATTACTTCAACGCCATATCAACCCGTGGCTAACGGTCAAGCTGAGTCAACGAATAAAATCATCATCAACAATAAAAAAAAGCGGCTGGAAAAAGCCAAAGGAAATTGGCCTGATGAGTTACCAGTGGTATTATGGACATACAGAACAACTTCAAAAATAGCCACGGGAGAAACTCCGTTCGCACTTGTCTATGGCTCATAAGCCTTAATACCCGTGGAGATTGGCAAACCAAGCATAAGGTTTACAACAGTCGCAGAGGATGAAAACAACGATGAGTTGAGCATTAATATGGACTTACTCGAACAAAAAAGAGAAGCCGCATTAATACGGATGGCAGCTCAGAAACAAATCATAGAGCGTTATTACAACCGAAAAGCTCGCCTCAGATACTTCAAGATTGGGGACTTTGTTCTTAAGAAAGTCTTTCAGTCAACAAAAGAAGCAGGTGCAGGAAAGCTAAGTCCAAATTAGGAAGGACCCTACAAAGTCCGAGGCTACAAAGTCCGAGGCATAGCTGGGAAGGGTGCTTACGAGCTAGAATCTATGGACGGCAGAATACTACCAACAAGCTGGAATGCCATCCATTTGAAGAAGTACTACTTCTAAGGAAAAGAAATACCCCCGGTCAGGTATCACACATTCGATTTTGTTTTGAACATTTAAAATTTTACTAACCATTTTAGATGATAGGCATAAAGCTAACCCATCACCAGATGATGATATTAGACTTGCAAAGACACGAGGAAGTAATTGAATTCCCGGTCTAGGATTACACTTTCTAATGGACGTTTTAAAGGGTTAAGCAGTCATCATCTAAAAACTATATACCTTCGAGTCCCAAATGTTTTTCCTTTTTAGGAAAAGGACCACAAGGAAGGAATAGTCAAGTGCTCGAGATTTCATTCTTCAAAGCTCAAACACTTGGGGGACTATACAGTATGGAAGGCTAAGACGAAGCAAAGAAGACTATCAAAAAGTCAAAGCTCGAGCCTAAATATCCATCTACCCAACAAGTCAAGTGGTACAAGCAAAATCGAAAGAGCCAAAGACTCAAACACAAAGCCTGATCCAGAAAACCTTCGAACATGTTCAGGTAAAAAGGCAACATATTAGCTACGAGGAAGAAATTCTCATTTCTGTACTTACTCAAAAGAAAAACTGTTGTAACCAAAAACAGCTGTGGATAAAAGATCATCATCATTGTACTCATTCAAAAACTGTTGTAACTAAAAACAGTTACAAAATCTTTGTACTCATATAGAAAACTGTTATCAAATAAAACAGTTACGGATGAAAGATCAAAATCCTTGTACTTATTCAAAAAACTTTTATCAAATAACACAGTTACGGATGTAAGAGCATTTCCCTCATGCTTATTGAAAACTGTTGTCAACAAAAACAGTTATGGGTGAAAACCCCAACTTGAATAAAAAACTATTACGAACGAAAAATAGTTGCTCTCTTGTATTAACTCGAAAAAACTGTTACATACGAAAAACAATTATGAAATACAAGTGTATATCAAATATGTTAAAAGAAAGCAGTTGCAACATGAGTTTTAGACGATAATCAAACACATGTAAAATATTGTGAAAGTTCAAACAAAAAACTTTGCTCAGAACCATTCTTAAACATGTGAAAAATCCCTATCACTCTATTGCATTATTACACCATTATGAAGTTGAGACGTCTTCTTCATTAAGTGTCGATCAAAAATGGCCATCTTTCATAAATTATGCCTTCTACAAAAAGGCACACATTTTAAATTATACCGTGCCTATTACGAAAAGGTGCGAGTAATCTAAAGCATTCTATATGCAAAACTCAGAGGTAAAACTAAAACCTCACAAAATAAAGCATGCAAAAGACTCGAATAGTGAACAGAAACTCAATAACAAAAGTCATATTTTGCATTGATATGTTAAAACGACTAAGTAGAAACTAAGTATTAAACTTATGCTTAGCCGTATATGTTGTATGTACATTAAGGTTCCCCTAAGTTGTCAGTTGGGGACTTTAAAAGATCCAAGCTTACCCCCGATGGAGATGGGGGTAACCACCAATCAAATTAAAAAAAAAAAAAGGGAACCAACATCTTAATTGTCTTGAGGGGGGGGGGGGATTGATTTCTTCACTAGCAGAAGGAGCAGGAGCAGTTTGGGACGAGGAGACTTGAGTAACCGGAGTCTCACCTTCAGGTGAATAAAGATTCTGACCTTGTTGAGCCTTCTCCAGGGCTTCCTTGGTTTTAGCAATTTCAGCGTTAAGGTCAAAATCTTCCCGACTCATTTCCGTCAATGTGTCGAGGCGAGAATTCATGTACGCCCAACTAACATCAACAACTGCCGCCTCCTCAAGAGCTACGTAATCATTCTCCCATATCATGATCTCAGCTCTTAGCCCGTCCCTCTCAGCCTCAACAGTATCTTTGGCGGCTCTTAAAGGTGCTACATACCTCTCCAGGGACCGAATTTTGTCTAAGGCATTGCGAAGATCCTCCTGGGTCTGGGTCAGAGACTGCACAAGCTCGCCTGGGTATTCCTCTTTCTGCTCTAGCAAGGCTTTTAAACTCCCAGCTTCTTCTGAGGCACAGGATGACTGCGCAACAAATGAAGACTCAAGGATGCTCTTTTCTTTGTCCGCTTGATTAGAAGAAGCCTTCTCCACTGCCAACTCCGCTGCCATGATTCTCATCTGCCGATCCAAGGTACTCTTTTCTTCTTCTAAGGCTTCCATGTCGAGCCTTAAGCTGTCATATTGCCCCTTCACCCGCCACTCTTTTATTTCCTGCTCCGCATTTGAAACCCTCTTCATGAGCTCCATGACTATAAGATTGATCTACAAAAAGGAAATCAATTAGATACGATAAATTTCATGTACAAGAATAAAATGAGAGAGAAAGCACTTTACTTTCAAAGAGGTATGCACGACTTCGTTAGCCCAAGTAAGGGAGTTGTGTCTATCTAGCTTGGTCCTTTCAGTCGGGCCTATCAGCGGTTTGAGCCATACGTCGGGCTGGCCAGATTTCTTAAAGAGACTCCCTTCAGCCGGAACTTCTATTAAAACCTGCCACATCTCCCTTCTGGAAGACCCTACTTCTCTAACAGAAGGCACGAAAGCAGGTAGAGATGTAGAAGCCACGGGCACGGAAGTCTGAGGAGCTGGAAAAGCCACGGGCAAAGCAGCAACGGGAGCAGTAATAGCCAAAGGAGCGGAGGAAATGATAGGAGCGGTGATGAATATAAATTATTCATGTATTTTCATACGTATAAATAAGGATTTTTAAATAAACCATGAATAAATATATTCGATTCCCCTATATTTTCTAACAAGTTTTGCAGAGGAAAGATGAAATTAAGGAAAGAGTACTACAAGCAAAACAAGGAGGAAAAAGAGCAATGCACGTGGTAAACAAGAATGAATCAAATGCTGAAGTCACAACATGAAGTCTTGAAGTTACAACATCAACTTTTGAAGTCACAACATCAGGACTTAAAGTTCTACATCATCTCACCTTTGCTACACATAAATAGGCACTCATAATGTATTGAGGAGGGAGGAGTCTTACGGGAGAAAACTACTCTTTGGTCTCTCTCTTTTCTAAATATTTTCTACTAATTATCTTTCTTTTAGAAGAATAATATTTCTTCATAAGTTCTTTATTTCTATATTAGTTTTTCCTTACTTCATAATGGAGTAATCTTTTTTGTTGGCATAATTGATGAAGCTTGATATATATATATATATATATATATATATATATATTATAATGCTATCTCAATTTAATACATCTTTAGCTTGAAACTTTCTTTTTATACTTTAATCTGTGTCGTAATAATAGTTTCAATTAATCATTATTATCACTTCTACATATTTTTTTCTCTAAGTTATTTTTATATTGATTTTGTAATTCTCACGAAGCAAAATTGATATTAATAACTAATAAGAAAAATAGTAGGGTGAGAGTAATTTTTAATAAACTATTATTCCAAGTTCGTAATCTTGCTTGCCTCAGTTTTACTTCTCGCGGAGGAATTGTTGTAGGCAAGATTATTAACTTTTTAGTGAAAATATTCTCACGAAGTTTTTACTACCCCTTTGCACAATTCAAGCAAGAAACATATTTCGGTCTAATCGTCACTAGTTATAACTCAACTAATCACATAACCTCACGGAGTGTTATTAATTGACTACTTCTTAGTGAGCTAAATATAATTGTATTAGCAATAAGCAATTATTCCTTAGAGAAATATATGTAAAAACTGAGATTTTGTTGTAATATATTTTCAAGTGAATTCAACGATTCCCAACTCTTTTAAATTATAATTCTTCCGAAAGTTCTTGGTTTTTGTTCAAGTAATTAACAAGCTTTAAACCTCAATCACTTTTCATCAAATTGATTCTCTCAAATAGTAGTTGAATTATTAAAAGTCTGTAGCATAGATGTTTCAATCTCTGTGGGACGATATCATAAACTATACTAGAATTTGACAAAGCACGAGTAAGAAAATCATATACACATTGGCCTCGTCAAAATTTTGGCGCCGTTGCCGGGGATTGACATATATCTATTTCAGATTAAGTATTTTGTTACTAATTTGAGAATTTTTTTTTCGGTTATTTTTTTTTCAATTAATATTTTCACTAATTAAGTGCTATAACTACTACTGTGATATTAATCCTAAAGTAATGTTTTTGTTCATATTGGTATTGTAAAAGTTTTTTTTTCTGTTGTATTATTTCTTCCTACTAGTTCCATCATTAACTTTTTTTTTTCTTTAGCAAATTATACATACTGCTATTAGTACTCTCTCACTTATCATAATAATAGTGTTATAACTACTATTTACTATTTTTATAACGTGTATATTTATAACTGTTATACTATTGTTAGTTCTTTCACATTGAAGTTTTTCTTTTACTACTGAAAAATATTCTTATGACCATTCCAACTATATGTACTATCACTAATTACTTTTGTCCATATATTAGTATTATAGTATTATTTCTTGTCATAGTTCACTGTTGCGTCATTTTGTTTTTCTGTATAACTATTTTGTTATAAGTTTGAGTATAATATTACTATTTTCTATAGCTAATAAAATTATCGTATAATTATTTTTGCTTCGCACCTATTGATTTTTTTTTTTTTTGCTTAAGAATTGTAAGTAGTTTATGACTCGCTCTTCTATAAAAGAATTGGCTAATTATGATCCTGAAATTGAAAGATTTCTTCGATTGAGCAGGAAAGAACAAACATCGTCTTCTCAAGGAGCAGCTTGTAAAGAAATGAAAAACCAGGAAGCAGAAGACATTAACCCACTTGGGATCCCACCACCAGTCCATGTAGAGGAGCAATTTGATGAAGTGGCGCCAAGGCCAGCAAACAGAGTCCTTAGGGATTATGCTAGACCTGATCGCTTCAATTGTGAATCTAGTGTTAGGAAGCCCCCAGTGGCAGCCAACAACTTTGAAATCAGGACCGGCCTGATTCAGACAATTCAACAATCTTGTATCTTCACTGGTGATACAAGTGAAGACCCACATAGTCATTTAATTGATTTTCTAGAACTTGTAGAAACTGCTAAGTACAATGGAGTACCTCCTGAAGCTATCAAGTTAAGGCTATTTCCTTTTTCTTTAAAAGGAGATGCCAAGACTTGGTTGCGAAGTTTGCCTCAAGGTTCCATTACGACATGGGACCAAATGACTCAGAAGTTTTTAAGCAAATATTTTTCCCCTGCTAAAACAACAAAGTTAAGACAAGACATATCTAATTTCTTGCAGACTGACACCGAGTTGGTTTATCAAGCTTGGGAAAGATTAAAAGCAATGTTAAGAAAATGCCCACACCATGACGTTCCTTAACATATGCAGTTGTATATATTTTATCACGGGCTAAAACACTCTTCTAGAAATGTGATAGATGCGGATGCAGGAGGTTCTGTGATGGGAAAAACCACAGAGGAAGCATTGCAATTGTTGAACGAGATTTCTGAAAATGCCATCCAATGGCCATCTGAGCGTGTAATCATCAAGAAGGCTGCTAGGGTAAATCAGGTTGATGCTTTAAATACACTAACGCAGAAAATTGTTTCTTTGGCACAAAAGTTTGAAACTTTTCAGGTGAATACACAACAACCAAGCCAATTTGAGGCTTGTGACATGTGTGGAGGAAATCATCAGAACCATGAATGTCAAGCAACCAATCACAATGATGAACATGTCAATGTCATCGGTTACAAGCAATATCTTTTTGGGAGTCCAATGGCACAGAAGCATCCAGGATTTCAGTGGAGTAACCGAAATGGTGCAGAAAACTCTCAAAGCTTCCAGAAACAACAAATACAGGGTCCACCGGGATACCAGAGTCAAAATCGTGGGCAACCAAATTTTAGACCTTATCAGCAAGCAACTCCATATCAGCAAAGTCCTCAACAAACACATCCAAGTCTTGATGACCTTTTGTACAAATACATTAAGGTCACTGATGAAAAAATAGAAAGCCAGAACTCTGCCCTTAAAAATTTTGAAATTCAGTTGAGCCAACTGGCAACTCTTGTGTCAGAAAAGATTCAAGGTCCCTTACCAAGTAATACAGAAAAAAATCCAAAAGAACACCTTAAGGCCATCACCTAACGGCCAGGTAAGGAGCTGGATAAACCCTATGCAGACCGATCAGGACAACAAGTAAACAATGGTAAGAATGTTGGAACACCATTTGAACCAGAAGAAAAGAATTCAAGAAAAAAGAAGAAAAGAATATTGAAAAATTGACTCCTCTCCCTGTGAAAATTCCTTTTCCACAAAAAATGAAAAGGGAAAAGCTTGACAGCCAATTTGCAAAAATTTTGAAGATTTTAAAACAGATTCACATTAACATTCTTTTCACTGATGCTTTGTTGCAAATGCCTTCATATGCCAAATTTTTAAAGGAAATTTTGTCAAGTAAAAGAAAATTAGAAGAAGTTTCTGTGGTACTGCTTACAGAAAAATGCAGTGCTATACTTCAAAATAAGCTACCACAAAAACTTGGTGATCCAGGTAGTTTTACAATTTCATGCACTTTGGGATGAGTATATTTTGAAAAAGCACTGTGTGATTCGGGAGCTTCAATAAATTTGATGCCATTTTCTATCTTTAAAAAGTTAGATCTTGGTGAAATGAAAGACACAAGTGTTTCGCTTCAGTTTGCAGATCAAAGTACTAAGAAACCTAAGGGAATAATTGAAAATGTACTCGTAAGAGTAGATAAGTTTGTTTTCCCCGTTGATTTTTTAGTGCTTGAAATGAAAGAATGTCCTGATGAACCAATAATTTTAGGAAGACTATTTCTTGCTACAGGAAGAGAAATTATAGATGTTCATCAAGGACAACTAATTTTGAGAGTTGATGAAGAAAGAGTCATCTTTGATATGCAAAAGATACTAAGATATTCAGGAGATGAAACATCATCTTCATGTTTTTCAATTGACACAATTAATTATCTTACAGATGAATTCAAAGATGATCAATTAATTCCAGATTCAATGAAAAGGTGCTTGATCAAATCAGGCACCACACAGGATGATGATCCCACAATCAGAAGAGAAGCTGAAATATTGGACAAAGATTCAGAGGAAGAAGAGACGAAATCTGAAGAAGTTCAATCAAAAATTGAACTCAAAACTCTCCCTTCTCATTTGAAATATGTTTATCTTGAGCAAGAATCATTTCTAGTAATTATTTCATCTTCTCTTACTACAGAACAAGAAAATAGTTTGATTAAAGTATTGAAAGCACACAAAGGAGCCTTGGGGTGGACTATAGAAGATATCAAAGGGATTAATCCAGCTGTTTGTACGCATAAAATCCTTATGGAGGATAGATACATGCCAATAGTCCAACCCCAAAAGAGATTGAATCCAGCAATGCAAGAAGTAGTAAAAAAAGAGATCGTAAAGCTTTTGGCGGCATGTATCATTTACCCAATTTCAGACAGCCCTTGGGTAAGCCCAGTTCAAGTAGTACCAAAGAAAGGAGGTATGACTGTTATAAAAAATAAAAGTAACGAGCTCATACCTACCAAGACTGTTACAGGATGGAGAGTTTGTATTGATTACAGACGTCTCAATGATGCCACTAGAAAAGATCATTTTCCTTTGCAATTTATTGATCAAATGTTGGAAAGAATTGCAGGATATGGTTTTTACTGTTTTCTTGATGGCTACTCAGGATATAATCAGATACCAATTGCACCATAGGATCAAGATAAGACAACATTCACGTGCCCTCATGGAACATATGCCTATAGGAGAATGCCCTTTGGTCTGTGCAACGCCCCTGCCACATTTCAGCGTTGCATGTCAGCAATTTTTTCTGACATGAATGAAAAATTTCTTGAAATTTTTATGGATGATTTTACACTCTTTGGCAAAACATTTGAGGATTGTCTTCACCACTTGACCTTAGTTCTTAAGAGATGTGAAGAGACAAACTTATTTCTTAATTGGGAAAAATGTATGGTTACCGAGAGAATTGTTTTAGGACATAAAATCACTGCTAAAGGGATAGAAGTTGATAAAGCTAAAATTGATCTTATAGCAGGATTACCCCCTCCCACAACTGTTAAAGGCATTAGAGGTTTTCTAGGTCATGCAGGTTTTTACAGACGGTTCATAAAAGACTTTTCAAAGATTTCAAAATCGCTTACTAACCTTTTGATGAAAGATGTTAAGTTTGATTTTTCAAGTGATTGCATAAAAGCTTTTGACACTCTTAAGAAAAAATTATCAATTGCACCTGTAGTTGTGTCCCCTGATTGGAACCAACCTTTTGAGGTCATGTGTGATGCGAGTGATATAACAGTTGGAGTTGTTTTAGGCCAAAGAAAGGATAAGGTTTTCCGTCCCATTTACTATGCTAGTAGAACATTGAGTGAGACTCAAGTGAATTATGCCACAACAGAAAAAGAGTTACTAGCAGTAGTGTTTGCTTGTGATAAGTTTCGCTCCTATTTGATAGGAATCAAGGTTATTATTTTTACTGATCATGCAGCTTTAAAATACCTCTTGGCTAAGAAAGATGCTCGACCTAGGTTATTACGATGGATTTTACTTCTGCAAGAATTTGACCTTGAGATAAAAGATAAAAAAGGGACAGAGAACCAAGTAGCTGACCATCTGTCTAGATTAGAAAATCCTTCCCGTGAGTTTAATGAGATAAAAGAAGAATTTCCCGATGAACATATTTTTTCAGTTGACACATTTGTGACTCAACCACCCTGGTTTGCAGATATCGCGAACTACTTGGTTGAAAAGTGGATACCGCAAGATTTCTCTTACCAACAAAGAAAAACGCTTATATCTGATGCAAAGTATTATCTGTGGGATGAACCTTACTTATTTAAAAATTGTGCAGATAATATCATTAGAAGGTGTGTACCTGAAGAAGAGATGAATAAAATTCTATTTCACTGTCATGATGGAGCAAGTGGTGGACATTATGGAGCAAATCGAACGGCTTTTAAATTTTTAAAAGCCGGATTCTTCTGGCCCACACTCTTTAAAGATGCCCGAGCATATGTTGCACAATGTGACAGGTGTCAGAGAACAGGTATATCACTAAGAGAGATGAGATGCCATTACAATCAATACATGTGTGTGAAATATTTGATGTTTGGGGAATAGATTTCATGGGTCCTTTTCCTTCATCTCACTCATTTGAATATATCCTTGTGGCTGTGGATTATCTATCAAGATGGGTTGAAGCCATCCCCACACGGAAGAATAATGCTCATACAGTGTGTAATTTTCTTAGAAATATTTTTTCTAGATTTGGCACACCTCGAGTCATCATTAGTGATCAAGGAACTCATTTCATGAATAGGCAATTTTCTGCTCTGCTATCAAAATATGGTGTGACTCACAAAACTGGAACACCATATCATGCCCAAACACAGGGGCAAGTTGAAGTTTCCAACCGTGAGATAAAAAGAATTCTTGAAAAGACTGTTGGAATTTCAAGAAAAGATTGGGCTTTAAAATTAGATGATGCATTATGGGCATACCGAACGGAGTTCAAAATGCCAATTGGAACATTCCCATATAAATTGGTGTTTGGAAAGGCTTGCCATTTGCCAGTCGAATTAGAACACAAAGATTTGGGCACTGAAAGCATTAAACTTTGAATTAATTTCCGCGGGTAAAAAGAGATTTTTACAGGTTAATGAATTGGAAGAACTGAGGTTGGAAGCTTATGAAAATACTAAAATTTTCAAGGAAAAAATAAAAAATTGGCATGACAATTTGATCCGACAAAAAAGTTTCAAAATTGGAGATCAAGTGCTTCTTTACAATAGCAGGCTGAGGCTATTTCCAGGAAAATTGAAATCCAGGTGGATAGGACCTTATAATGTTACAGATATTACTCCATATGGGGCAATTGAAATCCAACAAATCAATGGAGGATACAAATTTAAGGTAAATGGTCACAGGTTAAAGTTGTATTTTGGAGGACATTTTGAGAAACAACTGTCGGTAACCTTGATAGCCTAATACATTCCGCTATTAATAAGTCGAACTGACGACATTAAACTCAGAACTACAATTTTCTTACCCGTAGCCATTAAGGGTGAAGAAATGGAACCTCATAAGCCCAATATAATTTATATGAATAATTGCTTAACCAATTGATCTGGTTAATATCCAGATTATTGTGCAACCGGGACATCAAATGAAGGCCTCTACAAAAATAGAGCCATCTATACAGGAGTAATTCCATGGTGGTCGGTACGCCTAAGTTACTGGTTGGTTAACCATCTAATTGTGTAAATTAATTATTGGCTCAGGTAAATTTTCTGGTTTATATCAAAACCAGGACCCCATGATTGTTAAAATCTAAAAGCTGGTCCAGTCTATTACACATAGAATATGTGAGGTCACAAGGTTCTTACAAGCTTTCTGTAACTATATATATGAAAACTGAAAAGATTTTTTATTTATTCTATTTTCAATTAGTTCTTTAGTACTTTATGTATTTATTAAAAATAAAAGTGGGGAATGGGTGACACTAAGTATATCATTCACGTCATATTTTTTAGGCAAGAGTTTATATGTATATACACATAGGACCATTCTAACTAAAACATATAATACTAGATAATAGTGTGTGTAGTAGCTCATAAATAGGTCTTTCTTGTGTAGATAAAAGACAATATCACTATTTCCAAGGACCAACTTTTCAGGTGTTAGGTAACCCAAAAGAGTACAAAGCTACTTAGTCTTGCAAAAGATTTTGCTTTGGTATGTGAACTTAGATAATCATAACATATAAAAGAAAAGTCTTGAAAATACAAAAGAAAAAGAAGTAAAAGTTACTGAACTTTTACAAAAACGAAAAAAATAGACTCCAAATGCAACTGGCACGGTAAGCTTTATTGTACCTTATCTTATTAAGTTCTCCCTTACCTTTTATTCCACAGTCATGACTGTAAGTTTTCTTTTGTACTTTGTCTTCTCAAGATCTTCTTCTATCATTTCTATTTCACTGTTTGTGTACCAACTGGTAAAGGGATAGCATTCCCACAGTCATGACTGCAGATTAATTTTTGTTTTCACCAGTTTGAAGGTTGAATAAAAGGATGGAGGGACCAGTTGTGAATATTAACTCCATCGAAATCTTCCAAGATCCGCTGGGAAATTCCATCTCTGGCCACTCAGCTTTTTACTCCACTCATTTTTCTCTCATATCTTACCTTCTTAATTATTCTACTTCCTTAAACCACACCCAATTATTAAAAAACAAAAATGTCTCAAAAAAATGCTTCAGACCAAAGATTAGGTAATCCTCTTTCAGGGGATGAATGGTTTCAAGAAAACTTTGGAAGGCAATTGTGTTGGGATTTTAAGTAATTAATGATATATTAATGCTTAAAATAGGTGAATGGGAAATGGAGGGGAAAATAAAATATTTGAGTAATATTTGAGTTTCCCTCCTTAATTGTCCCACATAGGAAGAGGAAAAGACTTTTGATGGGTATATAAGAAATTGCTCTTCTTCTAGCTAATAAAGAGTTGAGAAGAAAGCAAGCCTCGCGCCGTCGTCGTCGTCGCTCGGCTCGGCTTCGGCTTCGGCTTCGGCTTCGGATTAATATTAACAGAAATGTTATTAAATATTTATTTTAATAACAAAATATTAATATTAAATCCATT